>JASDQU010027168.1:8077-29290 GCA_032191745.1 Picea mariana
CTGGTTGGAAAAGCTTCTCACTTTTGCTTGCAAAAAATACAAGCTTCACACTTCGAATTCTCTTCCTTGAAAGTTGGAAAACCCTTTACCAAATCTTGGGACTTAAGTTTCAAGAGACTATCAAAGTTTAAGTGACCAAATCAAAAATTTCATAATCTGAATGAAGACATTTTGGAATTCATTGTGGCTGCAAACTCTTCCTTTCTTTGGATAACTTTCCCATTCATTATTAGTAATTTCCCATCTTCATATATTGTCATTATTGTTTTCAAGTTATCCTTCTCTGACTTAATCTTCACCAAACCATCTTGCATGAAAATTTGATGTCCATCTTGTCTGACTATGACCAAGAATGAAAAAAAAATCTTAAAAGTTGGTACGTACCAAACATTTGAAATCCATTTTTCACCAATTCCAGGGAGAAAGACTTTAACTAAACCTTTTCCTTGAGGTATATGAGTTGTATCATTAGGTAAATAAATGGGATTTAGTTGAACATATTGATAATTCCAAAAATAGTCTCTGCGATAAGTCATATGTTGAGTAGCCCCTGTGTCCAATATCCAATCATTTTCAAATCATTCTTCTTTCTAAACTATTGTAAAAATATAATCATATTGATCATCCTGGTAATATTGATCCTTTGCATATTGAGCTGATTGTTGAGAATTTGAATTTCATGTATGCTTAAACTTTGGCAATTGATCATTGCTTGTAAGACAATTTGATGCATAATGACCCATCTTTAAACATCTTCTACATCTCACTTGACTGAA
The DNA here is from genome assembly GCA_032191745.1 of Picea mariana. Taxonomy (NCBI): domain Eukaryota; kingdom Viridiplantae; phylum Streptophyta; class Pinopsida; order Pinales; family Pinaceae; genus Picea; species Picea mariana. Next base: position 8,854 of record JASDQU010027168.1, read on the forward strand.
ATTTTTGCCTCTTCCTGACTGTGAATTATTATTGGGAGGATTACTTTAAAAAAAATAAAAAAAAATAAAAAAAATAAAATAAAATAAATGGATTAAAATTTCTACGAACTCTACCTTGACCACGACCTCTGACATGGCCTCAATTAGAAGACTTCTTCTGAAAATTTCCAAAATTTGATTTTCCTCTTCCTTTAAAACTTTCATCTTTAGTGAAAAGAAGATCTTCTCCTAATTTTTTTTGTTTTCCAAAATATTTACTATGTCGAGTCAGTAATTCACTAAGTGAATCAAAAGTCATAGTTGATAACTTATTAGTTATTTGAAAATTCTCCAGAAAATTCTTATAATATTGAGGCAAGCCATTTATCACAATGGAGACTAGAAAACTATCTTCAAGTTTAGGAAAACTACCTTTGATGATTTCCTGATGAATGTTCTTAATTCTTGAAATGTATTCTAATACATCACCATTATCTGCTAATATTTCTTCAAGAAATTTCATTTGTAGATCAACTCTATGAGATGCTGCAGGAGTATCAAAAATATTTTTGAACAGATTCCAAGCAAACCATGCATCTTTGGAATTCTCAATATGAGCAAACATGTGTTTAGTTACATACGAGCGCAGCCAAGCAAGTTCTTTTTCATATCTTAAATGTCATTTTTCTAAAGAAGTAGCGTTGGTTGGCTTAGTTGGAGCAGTATCACCATCACAGATATCACGCCATAATTCATTATAAATCAAAGTGTTCTACATGTGTCGTCTCCAAGATTTGTAATTCTTGGGTCCATCTAACTTATTTGATTCAGTGAATAGATTGATTAATTTAGACATGATGATATATTGTCTTATTGCAAGATTGCAAGTTTAATGATCAAACCACCACACTGAATAATCCACAAAACACCAAAAGAAGAGACACAAGGCACCAAATGAAAGAGTACAAAGTCCACGCAAAAGGAGCACTTTTAAGGGCTTGGCCTTGACCCTTTAAAAGTCTAGTTGGAAAAGGAATTTGAGAGAGTATTTTACAAAACTCTTCTCAACTTTTGTGCTTCAAGGTTACAATCAAAGTCTTCAAAGAAAAATTGATCCTTTTACCATATATATATAGCCTTTTACAAATAGTTCAGTGTGCCCCACCTTGAAATCAAATCCTCTCATCACTTTTTATAAGTAAAAACATGAAAATATCATAAATATCAGTTTTCTTTAATTCCAGTCAAAGTCTCGTGAATTTTTATTCAATTTAACTGCCATCCTTTTAGACCTGTATTGCATTGTGTATAACTTCAAAGTAACAAAAAAAAAATTCTATAAATGCAAATCTCTGAAAGCATGTTTTCACAAAGGTTGACCAACTAACACTTGGGTCATCTGGGAACAATCTGGTTTTGAAAGAAATGAGTGCATGAAAGTGAGGTCGTGAATAATCTGAGAGGCTGAGAGAAATAGTCAACAGTCAAAGAGGTCATTCATTCGTCATTCTGTGAGGCAGAGAGAAGTAGTCAGAAGTCAAAGAGATCATTCATTCGCCATCAAGATGCAAAATGAAGAAGGGCAGAATATCGATCTTTACATTCCAAGGAAATCTTATGCAACCATTCGACTGATAACTTCAAAGGACCATGCATCGGTGCAATTAAATATCAGGCACCTGGACGAGAACGAAATATACACGGGCCATTTCACAACCTTTTCTCTCTCGGGATTTGTCTGAGCACGGGGGGATCACATCCATTGAACAAAGCATCAAAGAGAATAACATGGAGAGGTTTCTATCCACTGAAATCTGGTTAAAACCTGTCACAAAGTTGTACCAGATCTGATAAATGCGGGATATATCCATCAGGTTCAATCTATTCCATTTAGAGCCATTATGGTGAGCACAGTCTTCATCCATCAGAGTGCAGCTCAAGGTGTTTGCATAGTCTAGAAGTTTCGCGCACCCAAACACTGCAAGTGAATGTCAGTTCCTTGGAAGAGGGATTACAATGTCTCTCGAATTGTGTTGTCATTGGTTGCAAAGGAAAGACAGGTCTGATCGAGAACAATTTGAAGTTGAAGCATTATATGTGATGACTTCACATCGATTCTTTCGGTTATGTTTTCAATACAAATGGAAAATCAAATATCGCAGAGAAGGATAAATGGCAGAGCTGGAGTTCCATGAGATGGTTGGTGGGTGCATCTCAAATCGTTGTAAAGGATCGTAGATTTTCAAGTTGCCACGCTATCGTGGTGTTTGTTCCTCATAAATTGTAGAGAGAATAAATATTTTGATAAATACCAATTCTTTCTAGATATAAAACAATAGATCCAAAAAAGTGACAGTGCTCTCTATATATAAAAAAAATGGACTGATAATTGCTAGATTTATACACAGATCTAAAGCAATTTTACAAAAAAAATAGCCCTTTTAAAAAACAAAATGATGTAACTATGAGATCTAAAATCTACCAAGATCTCTTAGATTTACATAAAAGAGAGTGGCTATTAATCAAATCTACAATCTTTGAAATTGCAGATCTATAAAATTTACAACTGAAAATGATGATTTAATCAAATATAGAAAAATTGATTGTTGAAATCACTATAAATTTTTCCTTATTTTAAAACAGCAACAGATTACCTAAGTATCATTTCTCTTGAGTTTGAAGAGATTCGGGTTGATGTCAAAGAGTCTTCCTTGCTTCCTCAATCCATCACCAATTCTCTTCCATCATAATTTCACAATGGCTTTGATACCATGTTGACAAAGTGTCCTCAGACACATAATTTTATTAATAAGGAAAAAGTGATTACAATCTGAAGTGAGGACTCATAATCAAATTGTTAACCTCACTTGAAGAAGGAGCTTGTTTATATAGCTCAACTCTAAACTAAAAACTAGGATAAAAAACAATCACATAATCACATGAGTATGATAGGTGTCATTTACATAGAAGCTAGGTGTGTTTATCCTAACAAACTAGAGTAAACTAATTTCTAAAAACATTTATACTAGAAAATAATTAGACTATAGAACTTTAGGATTATGAGGTTAACAGTTCCAATCACCTTCTTTAAGCAGGAAACATGAAAAATAGAATGGAGCTTCGATTGACTAGGTAGAGCTAACTAATAAGTCATCGATCCCACACGCTTGAGCATTGTATAAGGACCATAAAATTTGGGCGCAAGTTTCTAACAATGTTCAGCTTTGAGTGAAGTCTGCTTATAAGGTTGTAGTCAAAGAAAAACTTGGTCCCATTCAAAAAAATCTCATTCAGAATGACCTTGATCTACTTGTTGCTTCATGCAATTCTGAGCCATGACCAAATTGTCTTTGAGGGCATGAAGAATAGCCTCTCGATCTGTAAGATTTTTGTCAACCTCCTTAACCTTTGAGACCCTTGGCATATATGAGATAACCGATGGGGGTTTTTTCCATAGACTACTTCAAAAGGATTCATGTGAGTAGTTGTATGGTAATATGTGTTGTACCATCATTCATCTAGGGGTAACCATTGATCCCACCGATTTTTCCTCTCAGATGAAAAACACCTCAAATATGTTTCCAAACAATTTTTGACAACTTCAGTCTAACCATCCATCTGGGGGTGATAGGAAGTGTTGAGATGCAATTGGGTGCCCTGTAGCTTGAACAATTCTTGCCAAAAATTGTTGGTGAAAGTGGGGTCTCTGTCAGAGACAATAGAATTAATCAGTCCATGAATCTTGAAGATATTATGATCCAAGTGGATCATATTAAAAATTGATATAGTTAAAGTATTCAAAATGCAAAGTAAATCTTACAAAGTGGAATATCTCGTCGGCATCTTTCCGGTGACGTTCGTTTCAGGAAAAACGGCCTCCAGATGACAAAGATATCAGCAATTGAAGTTTCATCAAAGATGGTGAAAAATGGTTAGAAATGGTTAAACAAAATGTAATTTGGGGCTATGGGAATTGAACCCAAGACCTTAGGATAATGCCACCATGACCCCATGGTTGGGAAAAAAGGGGGTGGTCAAGGGCTTATCCCTCAACCTTGCCAACACCGAGGCCCCCTTGGTATTTAAATGTTATTAAACCATGCCATATATCCAAAGTTCAACCATATGCCATATCATATATCAAAACCATATGTTATAACGCCAAAGTTCAATCATATGCCATATCATATATCAAAACCATATGTTATAATTCCAAAGTTCAACCATATGCCATATCATATATCAAAATCGCATATACGGTGGGAGGAGAAGCCCGCGGGTTTGACCCCAGGAATTCTGCCCCCCCTAACCACCACATCTACCAATGTGCCACCGCCATGAGACGTGGCAAGAGGTGGCACGATAACCTTAAAAAGTGTCGAATTTGATGGGATTTGGGTGGGCGTGTGGCCTATCGCCCACGCCCCTTTTGGTTTGTTTTTCTATTATTTAAATGAGCCATGGGCACAGATCCTGAGTGGGAGTTTTGATGCAGGCAGAGACTGGCATGCAGCCCGAGGTGGTTTTGCACAATGACTGAGGTGGTTTTGCACATGGATCAAGGTGGTTTTGCACATATCCCGAGGTGGTTTTACACACAGATCAAGGTGGTTCTATATTTACATGCATCCCGAGGCCGTATGGACTATACAGATCAGAGGTAGATTTTGGGAATTGTGCCAAGAAGGGCATTTTGAGTCCATTTCTGAAATATATCAAGTTTATACTCAAAAGTCTTAGTTTTTCACATTCAGGCATCTAGACAGAAAAGTAATCACAGAATCTTTTGGATACACAGAAAGGTATTCATGTTCATACTTAAAAGTCTCAGAATTTCATCTTGCAGCTATTGTTGAAGTCTGTTACTGTATATGATAGACAGAATTCAAAATTCACTTTGTAAGCATTTGAATACTTAATCTATCGGCCTTCCCATTTGGAAAGTGGCTCGGAGACATAGCCAGGGGGTCTGGTGAGCTCCGTTACCAATTCTTATTCATGGATGGTTTGCTTACATGTTGATGTGCTCATGTGCTTGATGAATGTTCTTTAATTCTGCATTACAAAGGTGGTTAACAGTTAAAAATTCACATGCAAACAATGGTTAAAATATCTTGAATTTTAGATCAAGTTAAATTTCAGATCAAGTTGGTATCAGAGTGAGGGTAACCAGTGCATTTTTGAGTTTATGTTAACAAGGTCCAAGCTTCAGCGTGGTGAAGGAGAACTTGAAGAGTTTGATCCAGAGATTGGCTCAAGAAGAGGAATGATGTATTCACCAAAAGGAGAAGAAGCAGCTTCTTCTATCCCTTCTGAAGGGGAATTTCTGAAAGCTTTCATGAGAATGCAAACGATGGTAGAGGAGCTCTATCAAGATCGAAAGAAAGGTGAACAAGGTGGACCATCTCATATTGAAGGTAAAAAAGAAGGAGGTGGTGAGGAACCTCCTAAAACCCCACCAACTTCTCCATCTTTTCTTGATGGTTCTATTCCTTTTCCATTTGAAAAACAAAAAACAAAATTTGATCTTAATATGCCTCATTTAAAGCTTGATATTAAGTTTGAATTACCTATGTATAATGGAGAGCTTAATGCTTAAAAATTGGACAATTGGATCCGTCAAATTGAATTTTAATGTAGGATTCAAAAGTTTATTGAAGATGCTGTTAAAATTCAGTTGGCTTCTCTTCGACTTGGAGGGACTGCTCTCATTTGGTGGGAGAGTAGATCTCAAGAGGATCTTGCCACAAAAGGAAAAATCATTTCCTCTTGTTATGATTTCATTTCAGCACTTAAAAAGAAATTTTATCCATTAGGGTATATGCAGCAAGCTATGATGGATTGGTAGAATTTGAGACAAAGTAAGGGACAAAGTGTGCAAGAATACACACAAGAATTTCGAAAAAGAGCCTTGGTACTTGGTATACCTCTCTACACTCAGGAAACTCTTCTCAAATATATAGGAGTATTGCATAATTATTTACATCATATGATATTGATGTTTAATCCGACTAACCTTGATGAGGTATGTGTTCAAGCAACTCACATTGAGTCAAAAGGGAAGAGTGTTCATGATGTTTCTTCAGCTGAATCCATCCAGGCAAAAGAAGGCAAGGAAAAGCGAAAAAGTAAACTTGTAGCTACAATGAAGAAGGGTGATGAGATACCTATATGCTCGCATTGTCAGAAGCAAGGGCATGAAGAGGAAAAGTGTTGGCAGCTACATCCAGAATTGAAACCGAAGTGGTTTAAGGATCGGAAGGGGAAGCAAATAGCCACGGTTATCGTTGAGGACCTTGGATCAGATTTCGAGGATGAAACAAAGATAACAATCATAGGTGTGAAAGGTAAATCTATTGTTGATAATGATTCTAACATTGGTTCTTCATGTGCTTCTACTTCTAAATATGATGACAATTCTAAGGATAGAAAGAGGAATGCATTGTTTCATATAAGAGTGATTACAAAACAAACAAAGGTCGACACACTCATAGATAGTGGATCTCAAGCTAATCTTATTTCATAAGAAGTAGTTAAGCAATTGGGATTAACAACAAAGCCACACAAGAAACCTTATCCATTGGGTTGGGTATGCAAAGATAAAATATTACAAGTAACACAACAATGTGATCTAAAGTTTGCAATTACATCTAAGTTTGTAGATGAGTTTGAATTTGATGTGGTCCCACTAGATATCTATGGAATTGTGTTGGGTAGTCCGTACTTATATGATCGAAAAGCAATCTTCTATCGAGAACATAATCAGTATCACTTGTTTAAAGAAGGAATTGAGTACATAGTGCATTCACATTCATTCAAAAATGACAAATCATTGGGCACTACACAACAATTAAAAGGGTTGTTAATGCAAGTCGGAATTTGGCACTTATGTCTATACAATGTAAGAAAGAAAAGAATCCTAAGAATGAAAAGGAAGTGTCATTTCACTACAATGCACCTGTTTTGGTTGATAGTGTTTCTATGGTTAAAATTCAGCATGGTTTGGGTACAATCTCTTTCATAGGTTCAATGTTTATATTCAGCTTATTACTCATCAGCAGTATGTGGTTGGTTCCGACAATGTTGAATGAATATGTGATTAAGAATGTGATTAATGTACTTAACAATGTCAGTGCATTGTTGATTTTTGTATTGTTGATTCAGATGTACGGGTTCCAGGAAGAATGGATAGGTGATACAGGATAAGTGAGACAAACCTGTCCTCACTTGTCCAAAAAGATTTGTGGCCAAAAAGCTTTCCAGGTGGATCATCTTAAAATTAGATAGATTTAAAGTATTCAAAATGCAAAGTAAAGCTTACAAAGTGGAAGATCTCGTCAGCATCTTTTCGGTGACGTTCGTTTCAGGAAAAATGGCCTCCAGATGACAAAGATATCAGCAGTTGAAGTTTCATCAAAGATGGTGAAAAATGGTTAGAAATGGTTAAACAAAATGTAATTTGGGGCTATGGGAATTGAACCCAAGACCTTAGGATAAGGCCACCATGACCCCATGGTTGGGAAAAAAGGGGGTGTTCAAGGGCTTAGCCATCAAACTTGCCAACACCGAGGCCCCCTTGGTATTTAAATGTTATTAAACCATGCCATATATCCAAAGTTCAACCATATGCCATATCATATATCAAAACCATATGTTATAACGCCAAAGTTCAACCATATTCCATATCATATATCAAAACCATATGTTATAATTCCAAGTTCAACCATATGCCATATCATATATCAAAATTGCATATGCGGTGGGAGGAGAAGCCCGCAGGTTTGACCCCAGGACTTCCGCCCCCCCTAACCACCACATCTACTAACGCGCCACCGCCATGAGACGTGGCAAGAGGTGGCGCGATAACCTTAAAAAGTGTTGAATTTAATGGGATTTGGGTGGGCACGTGGCCTATGGCCCACGCCCCTTTTGGTTTGTTTTTCCATTATTTAAATGAGCCATGGGCACGGATCCCAAGTGGGAGTTTTGATGCAGGCAGAGACTGGCACATAGCCCGAGGTGGTTTTGCATAGTGATCGAGGTGGTTTTGCACATGGACCGAGGTGGTTTTGCATGCATCCCGAGGTGGATTTGCATGCAAATCTAGTTGGTTTTGCTCACAGATCAAGGTGGTTATGGATTTGCATGCATCCCGAGGCCGTACAGACTGTACAGATCAGAGGCAGATTTTGGGAATTGTGCCAAGAAGGGAATTCTAAGTCCAGTTCTGAAATATATCAAGTTTATAATCAAAAGTTTCAGTTTTTCACAAGGATTATAGATCCAGATTCAGTTTTTGCATTCAACATCCAGACAGAAAAGTGCTCACAGAATCTTTCAGATACATAGAAAGGTATTCGTGTTCATACTTAAAAGTCTCATAATTTCATCTTGCAGCTGTTGTTGAAGTCTATTACTGTATATGACAGACATAATTTAGAATTCACTTTGTAAGCATTTGAATACTTAATCTATCAGCCTTCCCATTTGGAAAGTGGCCTGGAGACGTAGCCAGGGGTTCTGGTGAACTCCGTTACAAATTCTTGTTCATGGATGGTTTTCTTACATGTTGATGTGCTCATGTGCTTGATGAATGTTCTTTAATTTTTCATTGCAAAGGTGGTTAACAGTTAAAAATTCACATGCAAACAATGGTTAAAAGATCTTTAATTTTAGATCAAGTTAAATTTCAGATCATATTATCCATGAATATTTGAGCCACTATGACGGTCGTGAATGGGTGTTGAAGAGAAACAAAATGAGCATATTTGGAGAGATGATCTACGAACACCATGATTACTGACTTATTGCTCGATTTAGGTAAGCCCACAATGAAATCCATAGAAATATATCGCCAAATAGCAGGGGGAATCAAAAGAGGTTGGAGTGTGCCTGGAGATTTGATATTTTCTCCCTTGTTGCATTGACAGACCTCACATTTAGCCACAAAGGTGCGGATGTTAGGTTTCATACCATCCCAGAAAAAAGAACATTTGAACTGTTCATAGGTTTTGGTAAACCCTGAATGTATGATTGTGGGTGAGGCATGAAGTTCAGAAAGCATTGTGGATTTAAGTTGTGATTTCTTGTATAAATACAAACAGCCTTTGTAGCGAATCTCTTCATTGTAACAAGTGTACCCTAGAGAAACTGAAGAATTATGTTGCAATTGGTGGAGCATGCTAGAATTTTTGGGGTCTTGCAACCATTCCTGACGAGCATCTTGGAGCCAATATGGTACAATGAAGGAGAGGGAGAAAAAGGACCTATCTTCTTCACATTTCTAGGATAGAGTATTGGCCACTACATTTTCCTTTGCCTTCTTTTAAATAATCTCATAATCATATCCAAATATCTTGGTCACCCATTTTTGTTGTGCTAGGGATGAAATTTGTTGTTCTAGGAAATACTTGAGACTCTAATGATCATTTTTCATTTGGAATCGTTGACCCAATAAATAAGGACGCCATAGATCCACGGCATAAAGAATAGCTAACATTTCCTTTTCATAAATGGACTGGCCCAAATGTTTCTCTAAAATGTTTTTTCTAGTGAAGGCCAAAGGCCTTCCATCTTGCATGAGAATGGCTCCAATTCCTTTCCCAGAAGCATCATATTCCAATATGAATGTCTTTGTGAAGTCTAGAAGTGCTAGGACAGGGGTCGAGCACATAGCATATTTCAAGGCTTGGAAGGAATGATCTACAACTGAAGTCCAAGTGAAATCATTCTTCTTAAGGAGAGAAGTGAAAGGAGCTACAATTTTTCCATAATTCTGAACAAACTTCCTATAATAGACCGTTAAACCCAGAAAATCATGCAAGCTCTTAAGAGTTTTAGGGTGAGGCCAATCCTGCATAGATTCAATTTTCTTAGGATCCACTTAGACACCATCCTTGATAACAATATGACCCAGGTATTCCACTTATGAGGCACCAAAGGAACATTTAGATTGTTTGAGGAAAATTTGGTTCTTAGAGAGTAGATGGAGAACTTGATTCACATGGGAGAGATGGGATGGCCAACTTTTACTATAGATGACAATATCATCAAATAAAACTAAGACAAAATGACAGAGAAAAGGATGGAAAACATGATTCATAAGACTTTGGAAAGTGGAAGGAACCTTACATAATCCAAAGTGCATTACCAAGAATTCATAATGACCCTCATGAGTGCCAAATCCAGTCTTGGGAATGTATTCTTCTTTCATACCGATCTAGTGGTAGCCATAACATAGATCCAGTTTGGTGAAGTACTGAGCACCGCTCAATTCATCCAAGAGGTCATCGATGACAAGAATGGGGAATTTGTCTTTGATTGTGAGTTTGTTGAGGGCGCGGAAATTAGGACACATGTGCCAAGTACCTTATTTCTTGAGTACCATGACCACAGGGGAAGAATAGGGGCTAGTACTGAGATGGATAACACCTGCTTCTAACAATTCATGAACAATTTTCTCAATTTCATTCTTCTAGGAAAAGGGATGACGATAAGGCTGAACATTGGGAGGAACACTTCCCGTGATGAGAGGCATGGAATGATCATGGACTCCATGGGAAGGGGGGATTTCTTTGGGAGTGGTAAAAACAACTTGGTGGTGGGAGAGGATAGATTGGAGGTTGGGATGCACAGAAGGTGTCTCAACAGCGTGAATGGAGTGGATTTGGGATATAATTCCTGAATGACATTTTTGAGGAGTTTTTCCATGCGATGGGAACTGATGATCTCAGGGGATCCTTTTGTGATGCCTTGGAACTTATATTGTTGTCCCTCTTGTTGGAATTGCATGGTTAGGTCCTTGAAATCCATGAGAATGGGGCCTAAAGTGAGTAACCATCTAGCACCAAGAAAAATGTCACAACCACCCATGTCTATAGAAAACATATGGGATTTCAGGTGATACTGACCAATTTGGAGTCGAACATTTTCACAGCGTCCCCCACATTTCATTGAACCTCCATTGGAAATCATGATTTGAAAATTATTGACGGCAAGAATGTAACAATTGAATTCTTGAGAAATACGGCGATGAATAAAATTATGGGTGCTACCACTATCCACAAGGATGATGACTTTCCTATGTTTGATGTAACCAATTAATTTGAGAGTCTGGGGAGAAGATAATTCAGTGAGGGCATTATGTGAAATCACTGGGTCAACGTCTAGTGGATCAGAGGGTGGGGTTAGATCAGATGGCGGTGGTAGTTCCTCCATAGGCGGTGGAAATATCCTCAGTCATATCCATAAAAATCTTATGTTCCTTACACTTGCGCCCGAGAAAATATTTATCGCAATTATAACAAAGAACCTTTAGCTGATGTTCAGTCATTTCATCCCAAGTTAATTTATGGATCTTGAGGGGAGTTGCAGAAGGGGCATAATTCGTGAGTCTAGGGAGAGGAGGAAAGGAGGGTTTGTGGTTCTGGGAGGATACAATCTATTGTGCTTCCTTGGCTCATTGAGTAGCTTCCAACCAAGTCTGGGGGCGTGCCATGAGAACATGGGCATGAATTTCATCTTTGATACCACTGATAAAGCATTCCCTACAGAAAGCATCTGACATGCCCTTCGTTCTGAAATCCAAGAGCTCAAATGTGGAAATAAAGTCTTCCACTATCCTAGACTGCTTTAACTTGGTCAAACGGCCTAAATGGTGTGTGTCATAGTCAAAGAGGTCATAAAGTTTGGCCACAAAATATGTCCAAGCAACATACCCTTGGCGTGCCTTTTTTCTCCATTGCCTCCATTGCCACCATTGCCATCGTTCTGGATCCATATGTAGGACACCATAACGAAGCTTGGATAAATCATCAGTAATTTCATGCAAAGAGAAATAATGTTCCATTTGGGTGACCCAGCCTGTGGGATTCGATCCATCAAATTTTTTCACCTCAATTCTAGAAGGGAAGAGGTCTCGAGAAAAGTGGGTAGTATGAGGACCATGGTAATGGGAAGAGTCATGGTCATCCTGATAAGATGGTTTTTCAAAAGAGGAAGGGTTTTGGGAATGGCCCATGAAGTGTTCAAAGGTGGGTTTGAGATCTTTGAGGTCTTTGATGTAGGAACATTGTTCCTGGAGGCCCTGAACAACCAAATTGATTGAGCTAAGGTTAGCATTTATATTCTTGATGTCTTCCTAGTTCTAGTGGGTGTCAACAATCAAGGTATTTAGTTCTTGATCTCGTGTGGTAGCCATTTGGAAAAATGGGCAGGAAAATGGTATAGGGGAAAAAAAGGGGGTCTGGAGGGGTGGGTGGGACCACTGAGTAGAATAGTGTCAAATGATAGGTACCACTACAATCAGGGCAAAAAGGGGGATCCAATGGGATATGGACCAAATAAGGGTGTCGGAGAAGGGTCGGGTCCACAAAAAAAATTGTGTTAAAAATGATAGGTATCACTGGAATCGGGCTGAAGAGAGGAACCCAGTGGGATAGGTCCCAAATAAGTGTGTCAGTGGGACCATTATACTCTAGCTTGAATAATAATGAAGTGATGAAATTCCCAAATGCTTAACAGGAATAAATGTGTAGTAATTTCGCAACCAGAATGCAGAAGGCACAATTGCGCAGCAATAGATCTTGTCTACTTTTTTTTGTTTCCTTCCCCAGGGGTAGGATATTCAGGGTTTCTACAGAAAAGGGTTTTCCCTCTATTATATCTCTCTGATATACATGTAGGTTCTAACAGTAGTACTTGACCCAATATCTCAGCGCACCAACTAAGGAGGCTAGACCATGCCCTTAGTCATACTACTCGACTACCCAGGTACTAGAGAGTATCTTCTCGAGAGTTGTTCTCGGTGGCAATATAGAAGTCAGGCAGCCAATCGATTTATCTATGGAGGGCTTTAGGATATCTAGGTCGATCTATATATAGGTGTTGTCTGATGCGCTACCACTCAAAGGGGTACCAACAAGGGTTACAAGGGTGGCCAATAGATGTGTGCTTAAAAACCACTTGTACTTCCTGCATGTATGCTTTCTCAACCACATGGATTTATGTGTTGAACGATAGATCTATGTAGATTTAATACATTGGACTACGTCTCTACCGTGAAAAAAATTTAACCCATAATTTTCTGCCGAGGAAGGTGCTCTGATACCACTTGTAGTATTGCAGATATAAAATAGTATGCAAAACATAAATATTTTAGCATAGAAATGGTAGAGCAACAATAATATAACCAGAACAGTAGCAGAATAATACCATAATAACACCAGAAAGAGCACCTTGATTAATGATAGCAATGTTCACTTGCCTCTTCGAGGGGGCAACCTCCAACAGAGCAGAGCTCTATTACAATAATCTCCAAAACAAGATTTCTCATACCCTCTATTCATATTTATACTAAATATATCTATCCAAAAGAACAATCTAGAGGAAGATCCTTCTAGAAGTGGAAGCTTCTATTAGGTCTTCTTACATTTGACTTATTCTTCCTTATTGCTAGGCCTTGTTAGGATATTTAGACACTTAGGAGTTAGTTAAGATCTACTTGGTCTAATATGTCATTAGGTAAAAGTGTGTTTCTTAGTGTGTTTCTTTAGTATGCATTAGTATGCATTTGTAGTTAGGAAATCCAATGGTCACGATATGTTCCCGACATAGAGTGATCTGACAATTCATACTCTCCTCGATCTTAATGGCCATTGATCTATGGCTTAACACCCGATTGGTCCATGATATCTATTTAAAGATCATGGAGGGTCATTATCCGATGATCGATTGTGATAAAATCTCTTGTAAAATCTCTCTGTAATCTTTTTCTTCGCATTAATAAACTACTCCGAGTGGTCACGTTGGCTGGGGCCATGGATGTTTCCCCGTAGGGGTTTTACCATGTGAAAACATCAGTGTGTTGATATTTGATATGGTTATGTGAGTGGTTACTGAAGGTGTTCATCCTATGTTGGAATACCTGTGTTGTCGAACATGGTATCAGAGCCTGTTTCAAGACCCGCTCTTGTTGAAGATTGAGATCATGAAGCCGATTTGCCTCATCTCCACTTTTTGTCATTTCCATGCATTTATGGGCTAAGAGGAATATTCCATTGTGTCCATAACACTCGTTTCATTCAAGAACACTTTTTGTTTCACTTGTAAAGGTTTCCGTTTTCCCAAGATACGACCATTACAATCAAATCCAGAGGTATAAAGCCTAAATACGCATTTTTTAAATTTCTGCAAAGTTTTATTTTGATTTTATTTTGGTTTGTATTTTTTTATTTCTGGGTTGTAACTCTTTTAGATCTGCGTATTCTCTTTTCCCCACACCCTGTGCGATCTCGGGAAATCAGAAACAGATAGGAAAAGGTGCATCTTTCAGTTAAGCTAATCGAGATCTAACCCTTGTTGTCATCGAGAAGCGAAATTTTTTTCTTGTGTGAAAAGAGTTTTTCTTTTTAGCTCGCTCTCCAAGGCCATCTTCCACAAAAACAACAGCAACAAAAACACCCCCAATCCTCCTTCTGAACATTACAATATGTTTTGCTAGACCATTTGGTTAAAACTTGCCTTATTAAGTAAGAGGTCTTGAGTTCATGTCTCTCTTTTGTTATTTTTTTTTTTAAAAGTTCATGCTAAAAATTGTAAAGTGCATTTCACTTCAAGTAAAAAAGTGAATCCCTATAAGTAGCTTTATATTTTATTTTAGAGTTATTTATTTTGCATGCAACTTTTCTGTTATAAGGTAACTTCATTGTAAAATTGATCCCCACTTCTCTTTATAAAAGTGGGTCACTTCATAAAGCATCTTACACTATCACGTGGTTCTTTGGTTATCGTTTATGCCTTTTTTTTAAAAGGGCATAACTCTCACATCGGAAGTCCGTTTTCAGTGCCCTTTTTTTTTAAACGGCATAACTTTTCGAGATCTTTCCATCCAGATCATTAGTTTCAGTTTTTAAATCCACATTATTTGCATATTTAATATGGCTTCTACAAGTAATGTCTTACTTACCAACAACAACTACTTTCAATGGAAATCCCATGTGGAAGATTTATTAAGAAGTAAAGGCCTGTACTAGATTACCTTGGGAAAGGAAACAGCACCCACTGATGATGATAAGAAAGCCAAATGGGATAATAGGAATGGCGAAGCGCGTGGACTAATTGGAATGTGCATCTCTCCTGATTTAAGGTACCACCTTCAAGAAATTGATGACCCCGAAGAAGCTTGGAACATGATTGAATCTATGTTTGGTAAACTCAATATTATTCGAGCACAATAGTTAGAAAATCAAATACTGACCTTGAGGCCAAGTGATTTTTCTTGCCTTGGAGACTATCTATCTAAGTTTAAAACACTCAGAATTTTATGTGAAGAATGTAAGATAAAAATGGAGGAAGAGCGTTGCATATATGTTATTCTTTCTAAGATAGGTAGTGCATATTCTATGTTTGTATCTACCTTTTATGCCATGAAAGAGGCTCTAGGGAAAGCTTATGAAAAACCCACTCTTGAGTCCTTTTGTGCTTCTTTGATTAGAGATGAAGATAAGCTTGTACAACTTGGAGTGATCAACACTACATGTGTTAACGCTCTATAAATTTCCTAGAGGTTGACAGAAAAGAAGAAATCTACGGGAGGTAACTTTATCCAACCACTTCGAAGCTGGGATCTAGCCCTACCAACTTCAGAGAGGCATCTCTCTGTATGATTTAGATATGTTTCAAATTTAAAATATTAGGCTAGGTAAATAAAATATGTTGGTTTTGTTGTTGTAGTGTTTGTCGGGCTGGCTGAGATAGTTTACACATCCATTGGGCCATGGGGTCTGTATCCTGAAATAAAATCTAAACCAGAAAGCAAAGAAACTTTTCACAGGGCGAGAAAATGTAATCGCTGGATTATTTTAGTAGCATAAATGATGAATGGTAGAAAAAGGTGAGAAAGTCAATTACAACAAAGAAGCAGTTAAGAATTTCTTTATCATAAAATCAGAAGATGAAACACTAAAATATTTTAAAGTCAGAAACATGGTACACAAAGATAAATCCTGCAACATTCATTACTTTCAAAGATTAGATTTAGCAAACAGTGTGATAACTGAGCGAGAATAACATTTAACTTAGAAAGGAAAACCTCACCAGTGAATACACGCAGGAATCCTGTAAAAATGCCTCTTTGTATTAATGGAAGATCTCTTGAAAAATATTACAGTCTGATAGCTCGCAGGGCGTAAAGATCAACCCTCAATACTTTGAAAAGTGAAGTATTTATAACCCAAAATTAAAAACGATCCTATCATTAAAGATTAGTACATGGTAAATCTATTTTTAGCTTAACTAACTTAACAAATTACAGAAATCTAGGAAACCATTTGATGATGTGTCGCAACTTCCTGTTGTTTTCTGGGTGAACCATTGGTGAGGCCTCTGCACGACCTCATCTAACTAGATAGCTAACTAGGCTGGGACAACTCATCGACTACTCGATCAAGTCACAAAGCTCTTCCCATCGAAGATGACTGGGAACGTTGACTTTGAGTAACCTTCGATAGACTTCATCCATTTCTATGTACTTGGCGAAAGTAGGCTTGGTGATGAAGATGTACCGGATCTCATGTTGAATGCTGATGTCCAACTGAAGTGCATCTAGGAATGCCTTGCTGATGATGCTGCCTTGAATCCCTGAAAATTTTGAACTATCCTTAGCCACATCGGCTAGTCTCTTTTTGTAATCTAGGAGCGTCATCAATTTGTCATTTATCACCTTCAAACCAGGAAGACCTTTCTTCTGTAGAGCCTTAATCTTGCTGAAAAACCTTTGTACCCCTAGGTCCATGGCCTAAACCTTTTCTTCTATCTGTACCATCAGTCCTCTCTTGGTCAAGACTCTTTTGACTTCAAGGATGGTCTTTGTTCTATCCTCAATTCTCATCTCTTCCAACTCCTCTCTAGTTTTAGAATTCAAGAATTTGATGATTTCATTAGCCTGTGTGGGCATCTCTCCCAGTTCTGATCTGATCTTCTCGATGGCTTGTTTACTTCTCTGCACCAATTCATTTTGCTCAAACATAATCTGTATCATTGGCCATATTTTGTTCATAGACTTGGTGATGTCTGTCCAGACACTTTCTTTGACTTCGGCCAGTGTTTTACCTACCACTGTTTGCTTCTGGAGCTGTTGTAACTCTTGTTTGAGTTGGTCTGACACCTATTTTTCCTTGGAGAAGCTAGTTTGATAAGAAGATTTGAGTTCCTGAAGGTTCTCAATCTCCTTTTTGAGCCTACTAATCTTTGTCTCCTACAGGTTCATCTCTTCCATAGATTTGGCCAATTCAACCGTCTTTTCCAGAGACGTCAGTGGATTCAACAGTGGGACTTCTACTAGTGATGATGTGCTCACTCCTGAGAGTGGAACTGCACTCAATGGAATGACTTCCATGGGTTTCAACTGTTCTTTCTCTTTCACTAGCTTCTCCATCTCAGCTTCCATTTCCTTCAGTTGTGCATTCTGCTCCATGATTAACTTAAGCATCTCATCTTTTTCTCCTTCTGTCTCGTCTATTTCCTTTGCCTGTGAGTCTACTATTGGTGGCAGCTTCAATTGTTTCCTCAAAGACACTATGTTTGCATTTTTCTTCTTGATCATCTCCTTGACTGTTTTCACATTCGAGGGATCATACTCGATCTTGAGGACCAGTTCCTCCAGCGTCTTGATCCTGTTATCCTTGGCAAAGGATGATATTTTCTCCAGCTTCAACTATGTCTGGACGTTGTTCAGAGACACTTGTAACCTGGAGGCAGTAGTGGAAGCATGTGCCAACATGGATAAAACCATTTTTCCAGTTTGCCTGTGCAGATCCATTTGATCAGCTGGATGCACGTCCTTAGTCTGGAATTCAAAAGTGGCCCTTTTGTAATCGGTGATTACCTTTGGGTCTGGTACCTGCGCTTGGAGAAATGCCATGTGCATTCTGCCCTTCTCAGTGTCAAATGTCGATAGCATCCTGTGTTGTGCAGTTGACGTCTGCTTCAAGAATTGGGCATATGTGTTGCTAGTCAGGGTCTGATTCTTTTTCTTAATCAGATCGTATTTCTCAAAAATACTCAGCTTTGGTCCTATTTTTCCTGGCTGGTTGATTGGTGGAGTGTCTGCAGGCTTCTTTGGTAATACTGTGGTTATGATTTGTTTGTTGCTTGTACTGAGGAGGGACCGATCAACCTCTGCCACTATAGTGAATGGAATTTCCTTTTCTCTAGTCGGGTCAGTAGCCGGACTGGTTTTTGGCCTCTTGGTATGCAGTTGAAATTCTTCTAATGACACTTCAGTGACATGAGGTGATAGATCTTGCCTAGGCCTTTTCTCCTTCGGAGCCTATGGTGTGGTTGTCTATGATACCGTGACCGGGAGGTCCTGTTGTTCTATTTCAACTAAAGTATTTGGTTCCCATCCTGTTTGGTTTGCAAATTTCTCTACCTCAGGCCTAGGTTCGTGGATATATGGGATATTCTTGTTTTTTATCCTCATCTCTGAAATGATCTTGCACGAATTGTAGTGCCATGTGAAACTCACAAAGAATTGCATTTCCTTCAGCAGCCTGTCTGCTTCCTCCCCGACGCCTCAACTATTGCAGATGAAAGACCCAATCTGCCCTTTGATTCTAAGTTGTTGCTTCTTCTTTAAAGACACAAAATGAATATCATTTGAGTTTATCATCTACCTTATGTATTCCAGAGAAACAATTTTGATAGGTAAGTATTTGGGCAATTTATATGGGGCCAACTCACACCCATAGACTCTGATCTCAGTGTGATTTTGGTACAGTTACCAATCACCAGTCTTTGTATGATCCGAGAGATGTAGGATCCTCTAAACTTCTTCATTAATCCTAGGTTCGGGTCTGCCGCTGAGCATACTCACCACTGGGTGGTAGAATTGATCGATGAACTCTTGAAACTAAATTCCATGGAGTTATTTCTGAGTAGGGAAGTCCATGCGGTTATTTCCTGGGGTCTGCCATCTCCATCTATCTTCTGCATAGAAAAAGCAAATTTGTCTACTTGGATGAACATGAACAAGTATGCTAGTATTGAACAATACCAAAACATGCCTTCTGTGGCGAAATTGATGAATTGCTCGTGAATGTTGTCCGCCAGGAACTTGCTAAAGTCGAATTGTGTAGTGGGCTTCTCATCGGTGGAGAAAATAGACAAAAAATCCAAGAATGGGTTCATCTACCCAAGGTGGATTTGTAGCGGGGAGCTGAGCAGACTGTGGAAGAAAAAGCTCAAATATTTGAGCTCTTTGAGGAAACGTCGTCTTCTGGTATAACTCTGTAATGATTTCAATGTTAAAAGGTGAGGTGGAGTCGTCTCGGGATATTTGCATCATTTGGTCGATGGTTTTTGGCGTGATGAGGTAAAGAACTTCCTCGAACTAGGATATGATGGCTCTTTGCTCAGGAATATAGTGGGCTTGGCACTTGAGGGTGAACTCTGGGAAATGGTGAATCTAGGGGAAGAGATACAGGGGTAGGTTGGACTCCCAGAGTCCAATTTCATCACTCTGGCCCAGGAAAACTTCTTTAAGCCATGATTGAAGGTCTGCAAAGTCGAAATCGCACTTAGTGTCTTCGATTAAGTAGTCTTTGTCGACCAGTGGAATCCTATCAAGGTCAACAGGAGGCGGGAGAAACGGATTCTCCTCTCCTTCTGTTCGTTTTGACTTTGGCGCCATTACTGTAAAAATACCTGCAAATAAAAAAACATTAGCGGGGATGATTGTAGATGAGGGAAACTGACTGTAACGGAGAAGAAAACGGGGTAAATTCTCTGGTGAGATGAGTGGGTAAATGGTGAAGGAATTAAGAGTGAGGGTAATTTCGAGTAAACGGGTATCCGTTGGGCGTGGGGGATAGGTCAGCTAGTTAACGGATAAGTTATCCAGTAATAAATGGCCAACGGGTCATTTAGAATGTGAGATGAAAGGTGACAGTGACTGAGGGATACAGATGAGTGATGTGGCGGTTATTGGTTGGGGGAAAAATCATGGTGAGGGGACTTGCCACTGGTGAACAGAGGAGAAGGATTGATGGAGTTACAGGATGTGACTCTTATGGAAAGGTGGATAATGACATCACGAGGTGACGAGGTATGTCAGATAGAAAGAAGTTGTGGGATTTGGGACCAGTAGATTCATGCCATGTATAGATAGGGGGCCTGCCAGAGTAAGATTCCATTCTAGACCCCCCCCCCACCGTTAAAGGTAGATCAGTCAGGGGGGTCCGAAAAATACCTTGGGTCATCGATCTGTGTTCTTTCCTTTTGACCGCAGATCTATGCATACTCTTTAACACACATTCTAGAACCCCCCCCTCCATTAAAGGCAGAACGAACGGGGGGGTCCAGAATCCAATACAGACCGTAGATCTAAGCATCGAAACTTGGGCCATCCGGATGCGCGCATGCATTATCAGCGATTCCGGACCAACCCCCCCCCCCCCCC
>JASDQU010027168.1:38285-49533 GCA_032191745.1 Picea mariana
TCACTCATTCTCCTCCTATGACAATTGCTCCCCCCTGGAACCATGCCTCTGTGTTTTGCATCTGATAAACATCTCCCCTTTTGCTTGTTGCATAAGATTGCAAGTAGTCAGTGCTCCCCAGTGTATCATGACAAGGGACTAATCACCTCTCATGGATCCTTGAAATCTGGTGGTGCTGAGTTTACCAATCACCTGCGGGTTTTGGTGTAACGACAGTCGTACTACCAACAATTGGTATCAGAGATAGAGGTCACGAGTTCGATACACACTCGGCTCGCATTGAGGGGGAGATTGTTGCACGAAATTGCAAGTAGTCAACACTCCCCGATGTATTGTGACAAGGGACTAATCGCCTCTCATGGATCCTTGAAATCTGGTGGTGGTGATTTTACCAATCGCCTACGGGTTTTGGTGTAACGACAGTTGTACTACCAACATTTTCATCAATGGAAAAAGTATCTTTCCATCTAGGGTTGCTCCCCCTAACTGAATTGTCTTTGGGTATGCTCCCCCTGACTGAACTCTTTCTGAAACTGATCTCCCAACCTGAACTGTCCTATTTATGGTGCTTCCTCGTGTAAATATAAGACATATAAGATAATAATTCAAAAGCATTCATTTTGGAGTAGAAATTACTCTGAGTCTCTGGCGAAGATACTCAAAGGCTTCCTGTGGAAGCGCTTTTGTAAATATGTCTGCCACTTGTTCTTTTGTGCCCACATATTCAACTCTGATGTTCTTCTCTGCAACTTGTTCCCATAGAAAGTGATACTTTATTGGAATGTGCTTCTTCTAGGAGTGCATCACCGGGTTCTTTGAGATACTGACGGAGCTTGTATTATCACAATAGATTGGAATGGGCTCATCATACTCAACCTATATATCTGTCAGAGTTTGTTTCATCCATAGAACATATGTACAACATGTTCCTGCTGCAATATACTCTGCATCAACTGTAGATAAGGATATTGATAATTGTTTCTTTCTTAACCATGATACTAAAAACTCACCCAAGTAGAACGTTGCTCCACTGGTGCTTTGTCGGTCATCAATCCAACTTGCCCAATCTTCATCTATGTAGGCAATAAGTGATAGATCCTTTCATTTTGGATACCATAATCCAAACTCTTATGTTCCTTTGAGATATCTGAAAATCTTCTCCACTTCTAATACATGTGATTCCTTTGGTGCGGCTTGAAATCCTGTCACCTGTCCAACTGCCTGCATTAAATATGGTCTAGATGTTGTCACATATAGTAAGCTACCAATAATTGACATGTATTTCCTCTGGTCTGTAGAATTTGAATCATCTTTGCTCAAATTGCAACTGGTTTGCATAGGAGTGGTAACTGGTTTGCAATCTTCCATTCCGAACCTCTTTAGAATTTCTCTGATATAGTTAGTTTGAGAAATAAAAATTCCTTGGTTTCTTTGATGTATCTGAGGACCCAGAAAGAAGGATAGTTCTCCAAGTAATAACATTTCAAATTCATTCTGCATATCCTTTGCAAATTTTTGGCTTAACCTATCACCAATACTTTCAAAAATAATATCATCAACATAAACTTCAGTTAATAAAATACTATCTTAAGTTACCTTAATGTAGAGGTTGTTGTCTGCACTTCCTTTTCTGAACCCTGCCTATTGTAGATATTTATCCAGTCTAGAGTACCATGCTCTAGGAGCGTTTTTTAAACCATACAAGGTCTTCTTCAATTTACACACATAATCTATGTTCTTTGGCAAATGAAATCCTTCTGGATATTCAATGCAGACTTCTTCTTCAATTTTCCCGTTCAGAAAATCCATTTTCACATCCATCTGATACACTTTAATATTCTTTGAGCATGCATAAGCTAGGAGCAATCAGATTGCTTCCATTCTGGCAACTGAAGAAAATGTCTCTTCAAATTCGATTCCTTCAACCTATGCGTATCATTTACATACCAATATATCTTTGTTCCTTGTAACCTGTCCATATTCATTCAATTTATTTATGAATACCCACTTTGTGCCAATCACATTCTTATTCTTTGGTCTTGGAACCAATTCCCAAGTGTCATTATTCTCTATTTGATCCAATTCTTCATCCATGGATTTATTCCAAAATTCATCATTGTTGACCTCTTCAAAACTTTTTGTTTCAATCATAGATAAGAGTACTAGGTGCGTTTGTTCTGGTGAACGAATTCTTCTTCTAGTCTCAACTCCTGGATGTTTGTTTCTGATAATCTGATCTAAAGGATGATTCTTCTATACTTGTTTGCTAGGTGTCTTTGGAGGCACTTGTTGAACTTTCTCTTCTACTTATGTTTGATCCTCTTCATCTTCCCCTTCTACATCTTCATCATCTTTTGCTTCTTCTTCGTAAAGTTGTTCCATTGATTCATTTTCTTCTTCCTTTAATCCACGTCCACCTGTTTCATCAATTGTTACATTGATGCTTTCCACAACTTCGTTCAACCTTAAATTGTAACACTTGTATGCTTTCATTTTACTTGAGAAACCAACAAGTACTCCTTTGTCCACATGAGTGTCAAACTTTCCCATTCTTCCATATTCTCTTTTGATGTAGCATTTTCTTCCAAATACTCTGAAGTGCTTCACATTTGGTTGTCTTCCTTTCCATAGCTAGTAGGGATTTTTTTCAGTGTTGTTTATGAGAATTACTCTATTTTGAATGTGAATCATTATATGCATTGCATGTATCCAAAAAATATATGTCAATTGGGAATCCATTAGCATTGTTCGAGCCATTTCCTGTGTAATTATCATCCATTATGATAATGTTCATGTGTCTCTGAACCACTCTTTGAACCAATCTATGAATCCATGCTCTCATCCATACTATCCAAGACTCTACTTGCGCAACTCCCCATAATGCTGACCCATTTATCACTATACTATCATGAAGTCTTGATTAATCCTTCAAATTGTACTTCTGCTAACTACTACTCTAGATCTGTCTTCTCAAACACTGCAGGCTACTCGAAGGATGGTTCTTTGGTCTGTCACAGCTATCGCATAGACTCCCCTGTCTAATATTCATATTACTTGGGATTCTCTAAGCAGGATGGCTCAGAACAATTCCTGCTCTTATGTGTATTCATTATCATCTTCATTGGTAGATTCATCATCATCTTCATTGGTAGATTCATCTCTCTGAGCTATGACTTATTTCTTTCTTTCTGTGGATTCATCTTTCACTACTATGTCTAAAAGTATAATCTATTGAACATGTTCCTTATTTACTTCTCCTCCTTTTTTTTCAGTTATTTTCCAAACCTTTCTGTATATGACATCTTTCTTTTTCTCTATAGAATTTTCTTCATCTCGTTTTATTGCCAATCTTGCGATCTCTGGGACCTGGTCTTTGTTCACATGTTCTTTGTGTTTTCTTATCCACATTTTATTACATATGATATCAATGTTCTCTTTCATGGAAGTATAGATCATGCTTCTACAATCACTAGCTATGTAGCCAAAGTTATGACATTTGTAACATTCAATGTTACGTGGGGCCACATAGGCATTTATTGCTTGAACATTTCTTTTATAATCCCTGCAATCTGCAATCTTATNAAAAACAATGACTGCAAAATAAATTTGCATACTTGGGAGGGAATGATCTTCTTTGTGGCGTAGTCCTTCTGAATTTTTTCCTTGACTGATCCTGATCATGATTGAAGCTTCTTTGTGGCTTGAACATGGATGGTCTTCTTGAAGATGTATCTTCAATAGTTTTCTTAGATTATGGTTGACCATGATTCCTTCCTTTGAGTACTTCTGCATAACTCTTTTTATTTTATTCATTCTTCTTTTCTAGCAACCTAGAGTGCTTATCTTCATTCTCTATAACTGATGTGGATGTTTTTGTCTCTTCAACGTTCTTGTTGAGCTTGATGATTTTACTTCTCAATGTGACAACTTCTTCTTCAAGCTTCTCAACCTGTTATTCTTTCTTCATTATCTGAGACTTCATGACTTCTTCGGTTCTTTTCGCTTCTTAAAGATGAATTTTTAATGTGATTATTTCTTCTTCAAGTCCTTTCTTTTCTTGACCAAACTCTGCCTCAAGCTGGTTTAGATCATTATTTATCTCCTTAAGATGATCTGTCAATATCTTCTCTCTCATTTCTTCTTCTTCCTTCTGTTCTTCTATGTTGGCTTCCAAATACTGCTTTTGATATTCAAGATTTTATTCGATCTTTTTGGATTCTTCTAGCTGAGTTCTTAAGTTCTCGATGACCTGTTGGGCTTCTTCAAAAATCTGAACACTTTCCTTTTGTTTCATCAATTCTTTCTTGAGTGACTTGTTTTCTTCTCTTAGTTCATCTAAAGCACTAATCAATTCTCTGGTGATTGTGTACTCTTCATCTTTTGAATCATTTTATGTACATAATTCTTCTTAATCTATATCTTCATCTTCTTTGGCATTTTCTGAATCTGCGATGCATGAAGAATATGTGTTCTGTAGATTATCCCAAAGTTCTTTGGCTGATGAACATTTACCAACCTTTTCTCTTACTGAATTAGGTAATCCTTCCCAGATGAAATCCATTGTTATTTTGTTATTCTTATTCAATTCCTTCTTGGCTACAGTCTTTTCCCTTTTTGAACTATCATATCCTGTAACAACTGATAGCGAAATATAATGTCCCTGTGCCTGTAAAAATACTTCCATCCTTATGCTCCACATCTCATACTTAAAACCATTCTAACCATTAAACATTGGTACTACATTCTTAGAATAATCCATGATCTTCTTCCAGTGGTTAAACTATTTCCTGAAGGAACCGGCTCTGATACCAATTGTTGGATTACTGAGAGGGGAGGTGAATCAGTAATAGAGAAATTTAATCCTTTTTAACCATATAATGCAAGTGTTATATCAGTGTAGCATTATCATCCAATAATTGCAGAGTAAATAAACAATGAACAAATGAGAAATCATACATATACACAGTACACCAGTGTTTTATGTGGAAACCCAAAGGGATAGAAAACCATAGAATGTTTTTTCTTATATGTCTTGAAGAATTCCATTCATTGGAAGCACCAACTTCCTTTGTTTTCCAGTTGCAACTGGAAGGAGGCTCCAACTCCCTAGTTTCTCAGGCTACAACCTGAGGGAAGCTCCAACTCCCCAATTCTCTGGCTACAACCAGAAGGAGGCTACAACCCCCTAAATTATTTGGATACAACCGGAAGGTGGCTACAACCACCTGTCATTGCCCCGTTCAACCACCCTAAAATATAAATTCCAAATGTAGACAACATGTCACTGTCACTGAATCAACCACTGCCACTGTCGACCTGTCACTGTCAACCTGTACCAATAACATGTAACAACCTGTACCAATCAACCTACACCAAACAACCTGTACCAATAACCTAAACCAACATGTACCATGCATCAACCTTGACTCATCAATATGTACCAACATCATAAACTATACACCTCATGTATGTGTCAACTCATCAACTATACACCTCATGTATGTGCCAACTCACCAACTACTTGTCTCAACCATGTACCCAACATGTACCTCAACCATATACTAAAGACGTACACCAATATAACCATCAAAATTTATCTAACAATTCATCACTCTATCCATAAACCAAATACCATAAACCCTTACATCAAACCATGTGCCACAACCTCACTGTTATGTAGCCTCAAACTAAACCAACAACTTCAGCAACACATCACAACCAAAATACCAATACCCATATGCCAAATACCAACAACAAAATACCAATTGTATCCCTCAACAAATATGATATATGCAGCGATATTGAACATCCAATACCATCTCAAGAGATAAACCCTAGCTCACAAAACATACCTCAAACAAGATGTGCCATATTTCTCATAAATAGACCCCAACCATGTTGTTGCTGCAATTTTCTTGCCGCACTTTTTCTACCGTGATTTTTTTGCCGCACTTTTTCTGCCGCGATTTTTTTGCCGCGATTTTTTTGTCGCACTTTTTCTACCACACTTTTCCTACTGCACTTTTCCTGCCGCACTTTCTCTGCCACACTTTTTCTGTCACACTTTTTTTGCCACAGTTTTCCTGCCACACTTTTTCTGCTGCACTTTTATTTCCTCACTTTTCCTACCACACTTTTCTCCATCAATAACACCTGCCCAAATAACCTTTCACAAAATAGATATTCAATGATATTCAATAGGTTCAAGTGTGTTTAAATGAAAGAGTCTTGCCTCTTATTTATACTTTCATGTAGCATCCCACTTTCCTTATTTTAGGGAGTTCTCCATTAACTTTATTATTTAAATAATTTATTTTGCAAACACTTTGACTACTTTATCCTTTTGGGGCTTCTAGATGACTCATGAGGGTTCTCCAACTTCACATGGTCATAACTCTCTAACCGTGAGGAGTTATGTGATGTTCCACATACCACCGGAAATGGCATGACATGTATTATCCATCTAGAATAGTCTTATCTGAAAACATATCAAAACTCATACCATTATCCATAAAACAAACTTGGGTCCATTACCCAAACCTTTGTGCTACCAGAATTTGCTACCAGACTTTCTTCAAGGGTTGACATCAATGACAACCAACCCAATTAATCAACACCACCTTGCCCTCATCTTTGAACTTTACTTCCATATTAGTTAATTGAGAAATCAGAGTATTGAAAACATTCAAGTGATCAGCAATTTTCGTACCTTCTTTCATTTGCAAGCTGTACAACTGTCTGTTCAAGAAGATTATGTTTGACAAGTTCTTTGTCATATACAGACTCTCCAATTTGTTCCACAGACCTGTTGTCGTCTTCTCTTTAGCGATGTTGAACAACACTTCATCTTCCAGACACAAACGAATAGTATTGAGGGCTCTTGCATCCATATATTCTCAGTTCTCATATGTCATGCTTGTCAGTTGCTTTTCCTTTCCAGCCAATGTCTTTTGCAATCCTTGTTGCACAAGCAAATCTCGCATCTTGAGCTTCCATAGTGCAAAACTATTCGTATCGTTGAATTTCTCCACCTCAAACTTGAAACTCTATACTTTCACCATTAACAAAAAAAACCGTCCAAACCAAGCTTATAATACTAAATTTTTTACAATAAAAAACAATGATAAGACATAGTAAGATATAATTGAAAAAAAAAATTATCCACAATGTATATAATATATTTAAAAAACCTTTTTAAAAAATTCCACTTCTTAAAACCGAGGTATCCACCTTTTTAATAAAACCAAGGTATCTACATTTTTACATTTTTAATAAGGGATCCACCCCTTTTTAAATACTTTATCATCCAATTTCACCTTATACTCCACTTTATCCACCCCTTAATGAGACGAAGGTTCGACCATGTCTTAGAATAAGACCAAAAAAAACCTTTTTATCCTTTTTATTAGAATACCATGCGAATCCTTTTTATTAGATCGGCCCTCCGCTAGTTTTAGAGATCAACGCTCCCTTAGTGTGAATGGAGAGCGTCGAATTGTTAGTGTTGTGTGGTGCGTTAATTTTGTGAAAATTGTAATTTTTTAAGTTTGAGAGTGTTGGCGTGTCTCTAACACTGTTTAGGGAGTGTTGATGATCTACTTTCTTGTGTTCACAAGAGATTTATATACAATTCGCTTGGTTCACTTGCGACACCTAGTCAACCCGCTCCGATACCACTTGTTGGGCAGCGGAAGCAAAACATAGTATAAAACTAGAGCATAAGCAAGCAAGATTGAACACGCATTAAACCAAGTAGAACAATCACACAATCGACACAGTGATTTATGTGGAAACCCAAATCGGGAAAAAACCATGGCAATGATTATCGGTCTTCTTCTTATTCAAGGGAGAATTACAATAGCCAATCTCAGGCATACAACCATCATCTCCTCACACAATGTACTCGCTTGCACTCACATTGTCCTCTACCTTTATTGGTATGCTCGTATATATAACAGCTATCACTCAGTTACATAGACTCATCATGAATAGATCACATAGTTACACAAACAATACATAAATAGATTGCATGCATGTGCATGTGCATCTACATATAACCGCATGAAGAAATTTGTTGGCATGTTTCCAACAGCAAGATGTGCAAGCAATGCAAGGATATTGAGTGAGTTTCAAAGATATTGATTGAAATGATATGAGATAGTGGGATGTTAGTGATGCAAGGTGCCAACGATGCATGAATGTTGATTGAAATGATATGAGATAATGGGAACAATGATTCTTTATAGTCAAATTGTCACGCTAATGATAAGAGAGTTAACCAAAGTATATTTAAATAATACAACTTTGTTGCACATATTTAAAGTTGAAATCCATTAAAACCATTTAATGAAAATTAAGATTATCAATTAAAAACATTTAATGGAGATTCAGATTACCAATATGATCATTATTGGGCCGAGAATAAAATTTCAAATTGAAATTCAATAAAATTACAACGAAATATTTTTTATTTATTTAACTTAAATGATATAATAAGTAGTATTTAGATTTTCCTAGGTTAAACGTTAGTTAGAAAGGGAACAAAATATTTAAATTCAAAGCTTAACTAATAGCAAATCAACAACAAATATAATGTTATAATCCCTTAAGGCGGAGACAAAAAATGAGTTGGAGTATGCTTATGAATCAATTCCCTATAATTGTTTTATAATGCACATGGCATAATAATAATTCTGTAATCAAAATGGTTTTGCAAAACCGTGTCTAGTTCAATACCATGTGCATAGAGAGCTTTGTGGTTGGATATAGTTTAAATATTGTGATTTGGTGTCTTTTCCTCGTCCTAATTTTGATTTTGTTGACTTTGATAAGCCATAACTTTAATTATAAGGTATTAGAGAAACTTAAAACGCAAGACATTTCACTTGGAAAATGCTCTTGTGAATATCAGATATTGTAATGGAATTTGGAATTTGATGACCTTAACTTCTCTTGTAAGCTTCATTCGCTAATTTTAGAGCTTATTAATTTTAAATTATGTGTGATGTATAACTCTTTGGTTATAGCCACATCGAATCTCTCCTTGTAGTTGGGCTATATATAAGTGTAATTGTAGCCCTGTTTTGTCATGGTTACTTAAATAACAAAATGCAAGTAATAGTAGATCAAATGATTTAAGGGTTGTGTCATTTAATAAAAAAATTTCAATTATTGTATTAAATTTATTATTAATTTATTGATATTGATAAAATAAAGATTTTGTGTGAGTTTTTTTAATAAATATTGTGTAGGAAATTTTGAAAAATAAAAATTATGATAATTACATTTAAGAAAAGAATATATTTTTCAATTTTGTGTGGTGATATTATTCTTGATTATGTTAAATCTTACAAATAATTAAGTATGGATTTATATTGTTATATAAAATACAATCATAATGTTAAGAAGAGAATCATTTGTAATTAAAAAGCTTATTATGATCTTGAAAATAAACGCTGAGACATTGAACTTTGTAATTAGGGTACAAATCATTTTTTTAGTTATTTTTATTATTCTTTATCATTGTGAAATTTGGATTTATATCATCCTTTGTAAGATTAAAATAAAATGGCGTTGTCTAACTATTCTATGAAATGGTTTTTTTCATCGGAATCTGGTGACATAAATATGCATGAAATCATTATTTTTTGTTGTTTAAAATCCAGTTTTGAATGCAGAAGTGGAATCGGCATGCTAAAAAACATCTGGGACACTCGGATTATACAAAAATAATCACTCAAATCTACGGATCTAACATTTTTCTGTCGGATTTCGAGCAAATGTCTCCAGAAAAATCGTCAAAAAACCTTCATTTCGTAAAACGTTTAGCCTACAACAAAGAAAATGACGTTGTCAAGCTATTTTACGAAATGATTTTTTTCGTCAGAATACGACAACATAAATCTACACAAAAAAATATTTCATAACCTATAATTTTAAAATTAAATACAACATTTCTTAACCATTCTTTTAATTAATATTAAATATATTTTCATAAAATGTGTTTTCATAATTAAATATTTAAAATATAATTTATAAATATAAAATTTTAAAATTAGAAAAACAAAATTACCAATCATATATTATTGATAACACATATTGGTATAAACCAAATAAAAGCTTAATTATATGTTTTTTAAATTATTTCATGATAATTTTTTATATTATTACGATTTGATTAGTTAGTTATATAAAAGTGGTAATATTGCTACATGGAAATTGGATTGATAATGAATATTTACAATATAAAGTTTAAACATTTTATACTTATTAATTAATATAAATAATGGAAAAAGTTCCCCTTTTATTATATCACTATTTTACATATTAATTATGATAAACTTTAATATAGATAATTATGATAAATGATATGGATAACAAAAGTATTGATTAAACAATGGTTATATATATATTAGGTATTTAATGTATAAGAACAAGTTAAATGATATGGATAACAAGAGGCTTCCCAAAATTGCTTTGAGTTCTAGCCAAAAATCACCAACAATTCAAGCGGGGATGACATAATGATGTCAAGTCTTGGCTAAATCATTAGAGAATAAAAGAAGAACTATTATGGAAAAAGTCATGATATTAAAAATATTGTACAAGCTAAATTTAAGGAGAATCTATGGTGTGATAAAGAAATAGAGGATAAAAGAAAATTAAGATATTATAAGGAGGTGGTTAACCCTAAACTTGAAAATCAAAAGTATCTCTCTTTGTTAAAATAAGAACTAATTCTCATGAGGTGCATAATGAAACTTGGCGTTGGGCAATCCCCAAAACACCATGGCAAGAAAGAATCTGTCACTTTTGTCACACCAAGAGGATTGAAGATGAAAAGCACTTTCTCCTAGAATGCCCTCCTTATACCCAAATTAGATCCCAATTTCAAAATATTTGTCACAATACCGACCTTCCTAACATGCTAAGTCATCAAAACTCTAGTGATCTTAGGAGGCTTCTCTTAATTGCTTTTCAATCATCGAAATAACATTTTAAAGAAATCACCCCGGATGGGGTGACACGGAGGGCAATGCGGCCACGTGGGAGCGAGCCAGGACGCGGTGTTAATGCATCCACCGGCTCACATCACCTCGCTCATTAAATCGCAATGCATAAGCGCAAGCGCATTCAACAGCCGAGACCCCTCGCACAAGGGAAGGGTACCCACACTATCCAGCAAGTTTTAATGGCGGAGGTGATGGTTGTGGTTATGATAATTGTTATGGCATTTGCGCTCATTATG
>JASDQU010027169.1:0-27509 GCA_032191745.1 Picea mariana
TTTCTATGCTATATTGATGTTTGGTTCTTAACATCTAGTGTCTTAGTGAAGCTAATAATTTTTTCTTCAAACAGTTACCTAAAATTAGGTCTCAGTCCCCTAAGGACGAGAACCTCTGCAACTCTGTTAAATAGGGGTTCTTTGAATGTTTTGAGGGTCAGATTTTTTGGGAAAGGATAGCACTACATCAGACTGGTTGGACCCGTTCTATGGATGGATTAAAGCTCTCTACCTGGTGAACATACTCTTGATGACAGTGTTTCGTTCAAATCTTCATGTGTTTTTATCTTATCTTGAATGTAGATTTTGATTTTTGCAAATTTCATGTCATTTCCTTTCAACTATTGTGTAACCTGTCTTTATTGATATGCAACCTGTGAAAACAGCTAATGTTTGGTGAAGATTTTTTTTTATCACAACCTAAAGGAGTAATTGTGTTTTGATACACGTTTAATGTCTTGAAATGATATTTTAAGTATTGAACTTCTTGCAACAGATTATTCATTTAATAGTTTGTTGTTTCCCTTTGTTTTCTATTATTTCATCGGTCTGTCATTAGTGTGCCATGAGCCAAGGAGGACCCTCATCCATATCATTTTTCCAACCCAAACTTTATTTTGTCTTGGTATAATAACCCTCCGACCAACCAACAAAAATTAAAAGAAACAACAATTCTAAAATGATAGGTGGCCTAGATTTTCCCTTTAGCAGTCGGGTGCAGACCTTATGACCAACAGGGAGTATGGCCTCCAGGGGTGTCCAACGTCTCTACCAGAAATTTTTTTGAAGAATGAAGTCGTGAATTCACACAGACTGTCAGCATAAGATCCCTTCAGGACCTTTCTTAACTATTAGATCAAGCAATGGAAGGTTGGCATAAGCACTTCGACATATATCACTCTAGGGGAGTTGAGAGACTTGGGAATTGTAATGTCCTGGAGTCCGAGAGTGTCGAAGTCCAAAATTGATTAAGTTTGTTCATCCCAATGCCTGATTAAGTCACATTTTTTGATCTCATTGAATCCTCAATATGGGGTGGGATCGTCCAGTCAATGAGAGATTAAATCTCGACCGTTTGATATGCCAGTGGAGCTAATAGAAGGGTTTTAGTGAAGTTTTACTTTGGTATAAGTGGAAGATTGAAATGGGATAATAGACAAAGGATAAATTCTATAGGACTTGGTTCCAACATCGGTCTCATGGTAAGGTAAATGGGTTGAGGTGCGAAGGGCCTAGAACTAATCAATCCCTCAGACATTTTGTGAACAAGCTCATGTGTAGAAGAATAAGGGAAATGAGCTAAGGGAATGTCCTTAGAGTGGATAAGCCCATGGTATCGAGATATGGTCAAATGGAAAGTAGTTTGAAGGAAGTGCCTATGAATAATTTGAATTATGTACAAGTTAAAGGAGTTGTGGAATATTTCGACAAGATCCTTTTTGAAAAACAAAAAATGGGTTGAAAGTGATTTTTCCGGAAGCCATAACTTTCATCTCAGATATCATAGTGGGGTAAGAATGGAGTCATTGGAAAGTTGAATCAGAGGAGAATGACCTGGAATTATTATAATTTGGATAATTGCGATATAATTCTTCACGAATTAAGAAAAAAAAGTACATGTAGCATTAATTGACATATTTTTATAATACGTATAATTCTAACAAAAATGGTTGCTTGCAAATTTGGCTAGATTAGAGATTTAATTGGATCAATTCCATTCTAGGAT
This sequence comes from Picea mariana, assembly GCA_032191745.1. Lineage (NCBI taxonomy): Eukaryota > Viridiplantae > Streptophyta > Pinopsida > Pinales > Pinaceae > Picea > Picea mariana. The sequence goes on from JASDQU010027169.1 coordinate 1,727, forward strand.
TGGATATCATAGTTATGGAAGAATTAAATATCTTGTAGAAGTTGGTCGAGGAAACATATAACTACAAGGAAAGCAATGAAAAGTGGATAAAGAACTCGAGAAGAGTAGAATAGAAGGATTATTCTTTAGCTTCTACAAAGTTTGAATGAATTACAAATACAAAATCAAGAATCCTCACATAAGACATGAAGCTAGTAGGTGAATAATGTGATTAATGGGCATAGAAAGGAAAATTAATGTTCCATATCCTTGAAGGTATATATGTGTAAACAGTTGCAAAGTTTGAGGTGAAAGAGAACAAAGAACTTAAGAGGTTGCATGTGAAGAATATCTACATGTCAAGCATAGGAGTTCAAGGGAAAGGTTTGTTAGATATGACTTATCTACTTGTCTAAAAGTACTCAGTTAAATAAATACACTTCTGATATTAGAGTTTACAGTGGAAGTAGGATGCCAATGTAGAGAAATTGGAGATAGAAAAATGAATGCTCTTTCACTTGAACAGTGTCACTTAATGAAAATAGACTTCCATTGGGAATGGTATTAAGTGTGAAAGGTATGGTTTCACAGGGAATTTTTAATGAATTAATATAATGGAAAACTAGGAGTAACAATGTTTGATTCAAGAATGTTGTGGTAGTAAAGTGATGGAATGTCCTAAGCTACTTCATTCCAAGGTGTTGGAATGTTTCATAAAGGTAAATTTTGGATATGATTGTCGAGGAGAGGCTGTTAAAAATAGAACACATTTCTTGGATTGAAGAATGGCCAAGTGGAAATTGGCTAGAAAGTGTTCATATGATGGAACAATAGTGCATATGAGCAGAGTGAGAACACACAAGTCAGAAAGGATCTGAAGGAATTCAAGGACAACTAGCTACAACATGAATAAATAAATAAATAAGTGAATTGAAAAAGAAATCCACTAGAGTGCATGAGGCATATAATGAAGTTAAAATGCATATACATTAGTAGTCATGATGAGATTGAATGCTTGGTGCATATGGATGTGTAATTTTGCATATGCACATGCTTGGATATATGCATATAACATGATTATGAACTTAGAATAGTCTATTATTATGAAATAATGATGTCATGGAAATTGGTCATCACTAATGATGAATTATGTATTCAGGAAAAATGATATAGCATGGTTAAATATGTGGTTGTTTTTGTTGCTTATGATTTCCATATATGTGAATACCCATGAGGGTGGTAGGAATGGTGATCAAAATGATGAAGGGGGAAGTCTGTGGGCTTCTAGAAATACCAGTTGATCATGTAGCATCAAGTAGGTTGATATCAACCATGCATGTATGCATTTAGTTTCTTTTGATGCATACTTGTTGAAGGGAATTGAGGTAAGAATTCCCTCAATTAATTTTTCAATATTTAAATTGATGTGTAATGGCCAAAGGCCTAGAGTATGTAAATTTTGTTGACGCTAGAATGCATTTACATAAAATGTTAGTTGCATATTGTGTTAATATTGGTTGTGGGATCATAACTAGGTCATGTTAGAAGACATAGTCTTGATATAACAATGAATATCCATAGAGTTAGTCATGTGTGGGACTATGAGATGGTTGGATATGGAAGGTTCATAGCACTATGTGAGTGGTCAATGGTATCTACTCTATAGTTGATATTTGGATTGCAACCTCTTTGCCGACACTAAAGAGAACTTAAGAATTATATTCTTTGTGTTGTGTTTGGGTTGAAAAGGAAGGAATCCAAATAGTCAGGAAAGCAATAAGAATTTTGTGGATGATGTGTTGAGGCGTTGGCCATACCTTCCAACTCACCTTGGTAAATGCATGAGATATTAATGTGATATTATGTAGTCAATGCAGGGATACATTGTGTAAATGTGGCCATTGGTATTGGTACATCTATTTTTATTTTATTTAGTAATTATTTGTTTCATTATTAAAGGCATGTGGTGATGAATATACATAATGATGGATAGTTGCATGATATTTAATATGAGTACTAGTTGAATGTGATTGTATTGTTTTTGTTATAATTTTGAGATCACTTTTGGAACTATTAAAAACGTTACAAGTGGTATTATAGGAACTATTGAATGTTTTTTGTTGAATGCATGCATATATTATATAAAATAGAAATGATTATGATAACAAATGACATGATGTGAGTATTGCTAACTCATGAAGTTGGAAACACTTTAGGAGCTGTTAGATAATGCAAGAAGAAAGTTGCAGGTGAGAGTAGTTATATAATGATAAATTATGGAAAATCTCTGTCAAAGGAACAAAGTGATAGAAATATTGGCGGATAGAAGAAAGAAAATATTGGTTGATAATACATGTGTAAAGAATGATGGGTTCATTCAAATTAATAGTTGGATTAATGGAAGTTATTGAATTGTAGTTGTAAACAATTTTGAGATCACTTTGTGAATTTCTTTTGAATTGTTACCATGAATAAATATATATCTTCTACATGAGATACTGACAATTGTTTGGCGAAGTGTAAATTGAGGGAACTGCAGGTAGAATGGTGTTGGATATGGAAGGGATGTAATACCATAAGGAAGACTGATATATACAACTACAGAAACAAACATTATGAGTAGAAAATCCATGCGTGAGAATTTTATTTCGTGCATATAAATAGATTTAAGAAATTAATAGTTACAAATTGTTATGTTATGATAAAAGTTTGTGTAGATGAATGAAAGGTTGAGGAGATTTTAGGGTGAATGGTCTTGGATGTGGTAGGGTGAATGGTCTTGAATGTGGCAGGGATGTAAGCCCATACAAGAGCTAAGCATTATGAGAAAGAAGCTCTTGTATGGAAATTTTATTTTCCTATATAAAATAGATTTGAGAAATTAATAATTATGAATTGTTACATGATTATGCTAACAATTGGTTTGGATGATTGAAGGTTGAGAAAATTGCAGGAATAATGGTATTGGGTATGGATTTTCTATAATCCATAATGAATATTGATTCCTACAACCACAAGATCCAAACAAATTATGAGCAGGAAGCTCATGCTTGGAAACTTTGTTTTCCTGTATAAAACATATTTGACATTTGTATGATTGAAATTGTTATAAAAATATCTCATGATGGTTGTATTTTTATAATATAGATAAGATATTGGTTATTTAAGTTAGAATCTCATAGAAAATAACACCAGAAGTGAATCAAGCTCAATGATGAAGACATGGAATGAACAAAGTCCAATGGACTTGTTGTAGCTAGAGTTCTTGAAGCTGCAACTTTGAAACTTCATGGTTGAGTGCACTAGATCCCTGGAGAGAAGTGGAACAACTTGAGGGACTGCATGATAGAGAAAGAGGTTCATTTCTTTAGGTTGCACAGGTTTGAGAGGAAATGAGAGCTTGTTGGTTGGAACTGTTGCCATAAATATAAATTATGAATATCATTATACATGGTTTAGGTCAGAATGCCTATGTATACATGTTTAATTTTAGGCTAGAGTGCTTATGTGTATAAGAGTTGGTTGGATTTCCTATGTGGATTAAGGCCAAAGATCCTAGATTTGTAATGTTAATAACATTGGAATGGTGTTGTGCACCGCGGACAGTGCCAAAATAAGGGGAGGGGGATGTAACACCCAAGTTTTAACACTTATGAACTATAATGTCTTATGTAATTGTGACTTAGGCTGGTGAGTCAATAAAGTTGAAAAGGGGTTAGAGTGCCTAGGAAATGTAATACTTCATATACATTAATAAAATACACCGCTAGCTACAAGTCAGAGGAGAGAAAAAAAGATAGGGGGCTATGATTCCACGAAAGAGGGGGCTTAAGGGGCTAAGTCTTTTTATTATATATTTTTATTTAACCATAATTGATTTTATGGAGAAAAGGCGGTTACATAATCTTATTGGGGGAGGCCATGTGGTTCTTTATTTTCATGTAATTATATAAAAAACCCTTGTGTTATATTTTGGGGGTGGTTCGAGGATTCTTCTACTTCTTATTCCTCCTCACTCTTCTTGGTAATTCATGTGATATTGGTCTTAGCATGTAAACGAATGGATGAAAGAGGAGAGCCATTTCTAAATGGCTGCAATAGATTATTGATCACTCTAGGAGGGAATGGATTCATGTGTGCATGATATTGATGGAAATTCAGGAAGAATTGTCCACATCTGAGAATCCTTGGAGTTTCTAGTAGGGATATTTCTTTACCAGTAGCATTGGATCCCTGGAGAGAAATGGAATAGCCCAAGAGAGGTGTTCATTTCTTTGGGTTGTGCAGGCTAAGGGGGAAAGGAACATGGAAATTTGTATTTGTTTTGCGGGTGGGAAGGGATGCCTATGTGAATGACATTGATCGCAATTCGGAAAGAACTATCCATAGTTGAGAATCCTTGGAGTTTCCAGCAAGGAGCCCTGGAGAGAAAGGGAACAACCCTAGGGACTGCATGGAAGAGAAAGGTGTTCATTTATTTGGGTTGTGTAGGAAGAGGGGGAAAGAGATCTAGAAAATTGAATTTCCTTTGTGGTTGGGAAACCTGATACATAGATAGATAGATTGTTGTGTGTTTCATATTTGGCCTAGGACCCATCCTTATGGATTCATAGCATTGGCTTGGGGGTGACCTGCTATTGAGAGTGAATGAACAACAATGTCTATGGTTGGGAGGAACATCCTTGGTTTGCATCCAATTGGTCAATGTTTTCTGGAAAATATAAGTTCTCTCTGTGTTTTTAGTACAATGTATATTTCGATGTGTATTTAATTATATCTGAGATATGCATTTATAATGTGCATGTATTTTGGTTATTTGTTGTGCATGACACGTTGTTTATTTATTTTATGTTGTAGCATGGATCTTGATTATTGCATGTAGGTATTTTATGCTTGATTTCAGATTAAATGTTATTAGAATTTGAGATCACTTTAGAAGAAAGTTTTTGGAGTAGCGTGGCTAGCCTATGGGTGGATGGGTACATTAATATGAAAAAAATTATGTATTTTAATATTTGTAGGAAAATCAAGTTTACAAGCTACCCATCCTATCCTTTCCAAAATTTCAAATTGTACAATATCTGGGTGCAAGTTTGGAATATGGTACAAGTTTTAGAGAGCTATTGTGTGATTTCATAGAGTGAGCGCAAGAAGTGCACCTACACTAATAGTAGTGTAAAATATCAAGAGAAGGCCAACACAAGTCTACATAGAGTGAGTGCATGGAGTGATACTACACTCAGAGTGGTGTAAAATATTGGAGGAGAGATGAAGTGAAAGGAGTGCATGCATGTAGACTTACATAAGTTTATTCTCATGAAGGATAGTGAAAGTCTACATAGAGTAAGCACAAGAAGTGCACAGACGAGTCTATAAAGTCTGAGAATCAGGAGAGCGAATGAAAGGAGTGCATGAATCCAACACTCTGTCAGAGTGTTGGTAAATCTCAGGAGGAAGACCATGGTTTCCATGAGGGAACAAGAATTTGTTGAAGGAGAAAAGGATTGAACCCTTTAAATTTCGAAGAGTTGAAATCCCAAGAGAGATAAAATTGGTGTGTTCAGAGACTATGCAAGGAGGGTAGAAGGAAATAACTTTCTAAGTTCTAGATTGTAGGAGAAGCACAAGGAGTGTGCCAGAGAAAATATCGTTAGTTCTAATATCAAAAGGTGTAGTGTTTGATAAAACACAAGGTGATGCCAAGGAGTTGACTCTATAGAGGAGAGTTCAAAGGCCAAGCCTTTGAAAATATTGATAAATCCTTCGTTGGAGGGAAGCGGAGCCATAGAGGAGAAGAAACCACAATAATCATTGTATTGGTTGTGGAAATATATCTAAGTTGTTGGATGAAACCTAGACCAAAGGAAAAGAGTAGTCAAGAGGAGATTAGATCCTAGTCATTGAATCTGAGCGCAAGGAATGTGAGTCATAGATCTCATGATTCAACGATTTGACACTTCAAGAAATATTGGTCATGTGTTTCCAAGAGGAGAAAACCCCAAATCCCAGAGTCTCGAAGTAGATCTCCATCATAGATCATGGCGAAGGGAGAAATCACGCCAGTCATCAGATCTGGTCGCAGGAGTTTTGAGAGTGGAAGGATAGGGAGAGTATTAGAACAACAAGATCATAGAGAAATAAATTAAACAAATGTGGAAATAAATCATAGAAGATACACAATACAATAGATACACATACCTACATGGTTCACCCAGTGTGGGCTACATCCACCAGAAAATTTTCCAAGTCCTTCCTTTATTATTATCCAACAAATGAAGGGATACAACCTACATCAAACCCAATGTAACTTTATCTTCTTTATCTCACAATGTTTTCTCTTAGACAAAAATATTTGCAATGATCCATAGCCACAATACATTTCCCTCATAAAAGACGGTTGCCTTCTAGGGAAAAAAACCCTAACATAACTTCTACCATCAGATCTATGAACTTATAATGAACAATCCAAATTTACAATGAAATTACAATATAAATTTACAAGGAAATGTTTCCTTCGGGGTCTTCTCCCCCGAACCCTCGCTTGCCTCCGAACCCCACCGGGGGGGTAACCCCCGCTGCACTCCTCGCGTGAAGGAGTGTACATTCTTCTATGGTGTAAAGTCTTCATGGGGTGTAAAGACATCTGAAAATAAAGACCTCTAAATTAGGAAGATAATCTTTCTCCACAACCAACAATATCCCTCTTGGAGACCGATCTCAACAACTCCACCACTGTTGTATATGATAGACTATGATCCTTCTTGGACCTGTCCAATTTATCATCTTCATCTTCATGCTTAAAGACCAATTGAAAATGAGCATGAGCTCATTTTCTCCCTGGCTAATCCCTTTGTTAAGATGTCTGCAAGATTATGGCTAGTGTGTATCTTTTCCAACTTCAAATGTCCATCTTCCAAGACAGATCATATGAAATGGTACTTGATTTGTATATGCTTAGTCTTCGAATGGAAGGTTGATTTATTTGAAATATGAATGGCACTCTCACTGTCACAGTACAACCTGTTATTCTCCTTCTTCTTTCCCAATTCCTCCATAAAACTTTGTAACCAAATCATCTCTTTACTAGCCTCTGTAGAAACAACATACTCTGCCTCTATTTTTGAAAGTGCAACAACCTTTTGTAGTTTCGAAATCCAACTTACTATTGTTCCACCTATAGTAAAAACATACCATGTGGTTCTCCTCCTCTTATATTTATCACCTACCATATCTAAATCAACATATCCATGAAGAACAATGTATGATAAAAAACATAATGAATGAGTAGTAGTACCTCTCAAATACCCAAGAATCTGCTTTACTTCCTCCCAATGTTCTTTACCAAGACTGTTCATATACCTGCTCACAACTCCCACTTCATGTGCAATATCTGGTCTTGTGCAAACCATCGCATACATCAAGCTACCAATTGTTGATGAATAAGGAACCCTAGACATATATTCTATCACCTCCTATGTATCAAGACAAATTTTCTTATTTAATTTGAAATGGATGGAAAAAGGTTTACTAACTGGTTTTGCATTCTTCATTCTAAACGTCTCCAACACCTTCTCTATGTACTCACCCTCAAACAATGTCAATTTGCAATTTTTCCTGTCTCTTGTTATTCTCATACCAAGGATTTTCTTTGTAGCACCCAAATCCTTCATTAAAAATGGAATAGATAATTTCTTATTGAGCACATTTATATCCTACATATTAGACCCTAACAATAGACATGTCACATACATACAATATACAATAGCAAGATAATTTAGCTTCAATTTTCTAGCCTTTTAAAATAAACACAGTGATCAGAATGACATCTACTATAACCTTGTTCTGCCATAAGCCTATCAAAATTCAAATACCACTACCTTGGAGTTTCCTTTAGGCCATACAAGATCTTCTTCAACCTGCATACAAAATTCTCCTTTCCTTTGACTTCATGCCCCTATGGTTGATGCATATAAATCTCTTCCTCCAAATCCCCATGGAGAAAAGTTGTGTTTACATCTAATTGTTCAAGATGAAAATCTTCTACTGCCACAAGACTCAAAATAGTCCTAATTGAAGTCATTTCAACAACAGGAGAAAATATTTTAACAAAATCTATACCTTTCTTTTGTGCAAACCCATTTACAACAAGTCTATCCTTGTACCACTTTTTGTCTCCATATTCTTCCTTCAACTTGTAAACCCATTTATTTTGTAATGCTCTTTTTTTCTGTAGGAAACTGAACCAAATACCAAGTCTCTTTATTTTCTAGGGAGTCTATTTCCTCTTTAATTCCTTGCTCCCACTTCTTTTTAGTGTCTACCTGCATTGCCTCTTCATAACATTATGGTTCACCAGAATCAGTCAACAATAAATAATACAATGAAGGAGAATATCATTTAGGGGGTCTACTTAACCTAGTATATCTTCTAACAACACTTGCAAGAGTTTGAGGTACCTGTTGCTCTTGTTGTTGTACATTTTGATTTTATGGTACCTATGGAATTTCTTTTTTAGTGATCTCATCAAGCATTATGTATTCTAGTTTTTCTTTTTTCTGTTTCTTTCCCTACAACTGATCTTTGTACATGACCTTCTCATTGCATATGACATCTCTACTCCTAATGATTTTTTTTTTTTTCATAATCCCATAATCAATAACCAAAATCATTAACACTATATCCAATAACGGTACACTTCTTAGATTTTTCCTCAAGCTTTGTTCTATTTTCTATATCAATATGGAAAAATGATTCACAACCGAAAGTCTTCAAAAAAATAAAAGTTTCCTTTTTACCTGTCTGTGCCTCCTCTGAAATTCTACCATCCAAATAGATTGAAGGTCCTCTGATTTTTAAGTAAACAAGAATATATGCAACAAATGCCCATAATTGTAAGGGCAAACCAACATGCAATCTCATACTCCTTGCATTCTCCATGATTTTTATGTTCATCCTTTCTGACACACCATTTTCTTGTGGTGTTCGTGGAACTTTCTTGTCTCTACGAATCCCATGGTATGAATAGTAATCATCAAACTCCTTGATACAATATTCACCTCCATTGTCTGATCTAAGACACTTCAAACTTTTTACTATCTCATTCTCAACTAAAGATTTCCATTTCTTAAAAGTATCAAAAACATCATATTTTTGTCGAATGCAATAAACTCAAGTATTTCTAGTTGCATCATCAATAAAAGTAACATAATAACGAGATCCACCAAGAGATGATATCTGAGTTGGTCCCCATACATTTGTATGAAAAAGATATAACCTTTCACTCTTCTTTTCTTTTTCGACTATGAGAAATATGACTCTCTTTTGTTGTCCATAAACACAATGCTCACATAAATCTAAATCAATTTGTTTAAGATCCGGGAACAAATTTCTTTTGTGAAGTATATGCATCCCCTTATCACTCATGTACCCTAGACTATGATGCCACAGTGTTGTATCCACTCATGTAGAAGATAAAGAGATAGAAGAGTCATTATTACTAGTACATAAATACAATGTACCTACATTCTCTCCTTTTGTTATAACAAATGATACTTTGGTGACCTTCCACACCTTATCTGTAAATATGGATATACAACCTTCACTTTCCAACTACCTTGTTGAAATTAGGTTTTTCCTTAGATATGGAACATGTATTACCTCTTTCAACAACCATTGGTTTCCATTCCATTGCTTTATTTTTACCTTTCCCATTCCAACAATTTTGCATGGTGCATCATCACCCAAATGAACCTGTCCAAAATCACCTTGAACAAAATATAGAAAATGTTTCCTATGGGGTGTGGCATGAAATGAAGCCTATGAATCTACTACACAAGACTCATAAATATTATATATAGAAATAATCAAAGCATCTTGTAACACATCACCTGTTACATTTGATTCTTTATTTTTATCTTTTTGTCCATCTCTTTATTTCTTTGGAGCTCTGCAATATTTCTTCATATGTCCTTTATTCCCACAATTCCAACACTCTATCTTTCCAAATATGGAATTGAATTTTTCCTTCATATAATTCTCGTGGTTCCCTGAGCCATTTCCTCTATCCTTTTGTCTTCCCCTATTCTCCATGTTTAACGCACTACCCGATGTCTCACATGTGCTTTTCCATCACATTTCCTCACAAAGGATAACACCAACAACATCATCAAATTTTAAAGTATTTGAACCAGATAGATAGTTACTTAGATCCATGACTAAGCCATTCCAACTTTCTGGTAATGAGCATAATATTATAAGAGCCCTGACCTCATCATCAAAGTCCACTTTTACAAAAATTAGATGATTAGTTGTAACACCCCAGGTTTTGATCCCTCCTATTAAATAAGTATTTTGTTAATTGTCAAGAGGCCAGGGGGCTCAAACAATTAAAAGAGGCTAGTGTGCCTAAGAAATATAATCTTTTGATCATTATTAATAATAAACACATAGTTGGTTGCTAGACGGATAAGGACTAGAGTTATAGGGGGCTATGATTCAATAAGAGAGGGGGATTGAGGGGATAAATGTTTATTTCCTATTTTAATTACCCTTTTGTCTAAGGGAATGAATCAGTTACGTGATATTCTTGGGGAAATCCAGGATGTTCTTGATTCCCCATGAAATACTTAAACCCGCCGCTAGTCTATTGTGGGGTTCATTTTTATTCACTCGTTCACTTTCTCATTGGTTCATTGTTTAAATAACTTAATCACCCATTCATTGTTGTCCCTTGACCAAGTTTTGAGAGAATATTGGTCATGTTTGACCATTTTTGGGACTTTGATAGGCTGGTCAAAGATGGAGCACCCAGGCAGAGCAGAGATCGCGAGATATCACCTATTTTGTGGGATTTTTGGGGCATTTAGGATTTATGTAACGGGTATGAGATGTCATCCCATGGGTTTACCCATGTTTAGGACTCATTGTAAATGTATAAATAGATAGCTAAGCGATGTAAGAATTAGTTACTTATGATCGGCTTAGTGCAAGCAGTGTAAGTGTTAGCTATGTGCAAGGACTTGTAATTGGCTTAGTGCAAGAGATTGTAAGAGGCTTTGTGCTAATAAGAAGTTGGCTCTATGACTTGAATTGGTTTTCAGGAAGGTGGATCTAGTGCATTGTGTGCAGATCACCTGTCCAGTGCAAAGATGAACTATCTGGCTCTGTGCATTGACCTAATTCTAGGAAGGAGGATCTGGTGGGTTGTGCGCAGATCTCCTATTCTCTGCGTAATTAGGTTATGTGGCTCTGTGCACAATAGAAGATGGCTATAAAAAATTGAAGAAGACTAATAAAGAAGAAGAATAAGGTGGTGGACGTAGCCCCACATTGGGGTGAACCACGTATATCCTGTGTTGATGTGATTTGTGAAATATTTTTCATATTGTTTATGTATTTATTTTCTTAAGTGTTGTTGATGTTATGTATAATGAATTCATATGATGTTATGGCTTAGTTCTTAATGATGTGAATGGATGCTAGATCTTGGTTGATGCTATGTGCTAAATGATTGGATGTGCTTAATTTTGATTATTACTGCGTTGTTATGTATTTAGAGTTTAACCCACGATGTAAATAATGTTTAGGAACTAATGCATGTTATTGGATAAGTTCTCTGTTAAGTTTTGTAATCATAGATCTATGTCCCATCTAGGTTGTAGACACTTGAGTCCTACAACCCCCCCTGCCTCTACCTCGGGTGAGACTTCATTTGCTTCGGAGGTGTTGTCGAAAGGGCCAGTAGTTAGGGTTTTGTTGGTGCATTGTTGAAGCATTGAACCCTGGGTCTGCCCCTGTGCCAACAAATGGTTTCGTTGCCGGGACCTGAAACTGTGATTGCTGGGAATTGAAGATAAGAAATATCTGTGCATAGATCTGTTGTTGTAGTGCACAATATTCTAATCAACTTGCGAATCTTTGTGCTTAGAAATGAACCATATCTGAAGAGAAGAGGTAAGATCTTAAAGCTTTATGCTCAGATAAAGGTAAGATAAGTGGAAAGGTTTGCTTCAAAAGTATGAATCTAGGTACATTTGATAGATTTTGTTCCTGTCTAAAAACTAGGGCACAGTTAGAAGAAAGAATGGATTTGAATAAATTTTATAGAGATAGTGAAAGATATGTTATTCCTATGCATCGAAATAATTTTTGGACTAACAAGTGGATGCAGAAACCTAGAAATATTTTTTGCAGATTGCAGGTCCATCATTGTGATCCTAGTAGGTAGTATATGAAAGGTTGGGGATTGTTTAAAAGAAAGAGAGAATTGACACTATGTTATAATTGCAGAAGATCGGGAAATCTTGCTAAGGAATTCCCTAGTATAAGTCCTATTTGTCTTTGCTGTAAAGCTATTGGTCATGAGGTATAGGATTTCCCTAGAATGATTGCCAAAGTTGAAAATATGAACATGAGACAAGAAAACTATGAAGAAGGTCAAGAGAAAGATTCAGAGACTATGTTATTATAGTTGAAAGAAACACTGAATGATCACATAAACATCAATTTACCAGAGATCTTAAAAGAGAAACGGTGCATATAAACAAGAATAGGAGACTTCAACATAGACTATGTCTTGGATGAGGAAACACAGGTGAACATTATGCCAGAAAGAACTTGGGAAATTTTGGGAAAGCCTGCTATGATACCTTCATTAGGAAGGATAGGATTGTTTAAAGGAAATATGGTAACCCTATGTGGAAGAGTTACTAATGTACCTATGATTACTCATGAAACATCGACCAAAGAATAATTTGAAGTCCTTAATTTTGTTGAGAACAACGCCCCTTTTGCACTTTTTTTAGGAAAGACCTGGATTGAGAAAGATCGGAACCGAAGGAAAGAAGAGGAAGAAGCCACAAAATAGAAAAAGAAAGAATTAAGGGACTTCATAGCCCGGAAAATAACTCGACTACTAGAGGAACAAGAGAATAAGTCAAAGTAATAGAGGGCTAGAGAATTAGTTATAGAAGTTGAAAGAACACAAGAAGGCTTAGAGAACCTGTCCATGTAAGAAAGAAGAATACCTACCCCATAGATAATAAGAGAAGAGGTATTACCTTTGAACCCTTTGAAAGACCTTCAACAGTGCAAAGTTACTACACTAAGAGGAGATAAGAATAAGAATGGAAAGAGAAATCTAGAGACTCAACTCATAAGAAAAAAGGCAAGAAAGATCATTAAGAAGAAAGCAAAGTTAGAAAAACTCCAGGAAGTTCCAGAGAAGACTTCGCAAAAGGAAGGCTTGTAGGAACTTAACTTCACCGGAATAGCAGAACCACATAGAATGGGACTTCTCCACGGTGAAGCTATATGACTGTTGGAGGCATCCTGAACGTTATAATGATGCTCCAGAATGACTAGAAACACAGTTATTGCTGGAAATACTGTCATTGGACCGTTGAGGCCGGTCCATAACAAATGAATGCGCATTGATGGACATTGATCCATTACGACACTTGCCTATTTAACCCGTCAGACGCTGCATCGGGACCACCTTTTACAAATTGTGATATATGAGCTAAATAAGAACCCATTGTATCGTGTTGTGCTTTCTAGACCTCACCATCCATATGATTTCCTCTTTTGTATGTTGACCTACCCGAGTTATTTGATTATAAGTGTGAATGTCGGTTGAAGCTACCGTAGTAGAGAAGTTCATGGAGGAGAATCTCGTGGACCTCACAACTGAGAGAGTTATGTCTGCAGGAATATAGGCATCTTCGACAGGAGGATTGCAAGCACCCCCATCCACTGGATGACATTGTGGTCGTGCTGCTGAGAAACAAAGAAAACACCACGATGATCTGGCTAACACGAAGTAGATCCCATCACTTTTTCTAGGCTACATCCCACCTTTGAATGGCGCGGTTAACCATGACAGTGTCCCACATGATTTCAAATACATGTTTATCACTGCGTACCTCCTGAAGGGGATACACACAGTCGAACCTCAGTTGGGGCTAATCCCAACTCTCAATATCAATGAATTCAACCTCAAAGACTGGAAGAACTATGCGATGCTCGCGCTGCATAGATACTTGATGAAGATGACTGGGAAGAAGCCAAAGATAGTTCCCCAGCCATGGATTAAGGAGCTCGTGTGCTCCTTGATCTTGAACGTGATGAATATCCCCCACTTCGACCGACATAAGGAGGTTAACACTTGTGTTAAAATCCTCCTGTCATGCTACCATGGAGGGTATATGTGGCTGGATAGACGCATCACTATGGATCCGGCATTGATCCACCTGATCAATGGACTTAGCATGTAGGGACCAGACCCTCACCGGTTCTACCTAGGGAAGGTTGTAGATCGCTCTCTAGCACAACAGATCAAATAAGCCTATGGTGATGTAGAGAAGGGGAATTGAGGCTACAAGGTAGCCTCCACCCAGGATGGCATAGTGTGCCTAGATTGTCAGCTTATAACAGGCAATCTTGTAAAAAATAATAGACTAACACAAGTCATAGGGTTCTTAGTGGACCTCACAGGGAAGTGTGTCAAAGGAATGCAGATGAACTGGGCGATTTACCTCATCAACGAGTTGGAGAAGGATTGTCATGAAGCACATGACCAAGGCTATGAGTTTCATTTTAGTTGGTTACTAATTTTAATCACCTTTGTTTCTTGGAATATGTCGGAGGGAGTGACATTCCCTGAAGTCAAACTGTCAGATTCGTTGGCTACAAGGTTCTCCACCTTGTGGTACACGAGTGATAAGGTGAAGCAATGGTAGTCGAATGTTGTCTTCCATACTTAATACCTACAACTGATGCATACCATTGAATCATTCCCCTGAATGACCCCAAATACCTTGCATCAATACAGATCGTTCACGAGGTTCCATGCAGAATGACACTTCATATACATCATCCCATGCAGGGATGAAATTAAGGAGGAGTTACAGTCTTACTATAAATTGACCAAGGAAGACATGGTAGAAATCACTAAGGAATGTCTAATAGAATTCCTTGTACGAGTCGAAGATGCATAACTCTCCGACCTGGATCTCATTGGAAGCCATGTGGTCACCCAGAATAAGTATGATGGATAGAGCAATGAAAAGAAAAAGAAGAAAAAGGAAGAGGAGGAAGTGCAGGACATAGAAAGTGATGAGAAGGACAACGCATCAGAGGGAACTGTTCCTAACTCACCTGCAGGAGGAGGAGGAGACGAAGTGAACCAAGAGTAAGGAGGGAAAGAAGGAGACAAGAAATAAAAAGGTGAAGTGACACTACCGAAAGATCCCCTTACAAAGGTTGAGATATTGAAGAAGAGCAGGATTTCTCTGTAGAAACCCTCAGCACGGAAGAAGACCCGAGCCAATAAGTCCCAGTCACAGAATGTTCTCACAGTGGATGATGTTGATCTCATCATCGTAGCCATAGAATATGCTTTAGAATACATCCTACAGATACATGAGGCGAAGCAAGAAACACTATACGAGAGAATAGAGAAGGATATCAGAGATATCTAACAAGATATTGAGTCGAGCCGCACAGTATCTACTGCACCGTATTCAGTAGAAAATATAGAATTGGGGGATGAGCCCACCTAATTGCGAAGTTTAGAAGATGCGATAGAGGCTCAACTTTGTTGAGCCCAAGAAGAAAAGGAACAGGTTACAGAAGCCATGAATCAATAAAAGGAGGAGGTCCTAGAGAAACTTCGAGTTGCGCAGAAGGAGAAAAATGAAATTCAGGCGAAGTACAAGCAGAACAATGTGAACATACAGGAAGAAAAGAACCAACTTCTCACAGAGCATATTGCATTCAAAGAGGTAGTGACGAGATCACTTCGCTCTGTGTCGAGCTTGGCATAGGAGGAACCAGAGTCAACTGAGATACAAGTAAGGAAGCTCACCAAAGCCATTCAACAGCTTCAAGAACATATCATAGAGTGAGAAATCCAAGCAGTACCTAACACTCTACTAGAAGTGCGTGATCAGAGGAAAGAAGCTACCAGGAGCATAGTAGAAAGAATCAGAGCGTTGGCCACAAAATGTAAGAAATTAAGTGATCGAAGTGCGCAAAACTATGAGCACCTTGTAGAAGATCCGAAGATGAGGAAACTGGAAGCATAAATCTAGGAGGCGAAGCAATAGACATCCACCGTACAAGCATAGATGAAGCTACTTACTACAGTTGAGAATATGAAGAGGTCATAGGAGCAGTGCACAACCCAACAATAGGTTACTGCCATCCAGAGAAAATTCATGGAAGTGACATAGAGACTCCAGTCGGTGCAGGATGAAGCCTGCACACTCTTTGAAGAATTTGAAGGACAAGGATCAAAGCTAGACCAATGGGTTGCAACAGTGGAACAGTGCCTGGAAGAGCCTGTTACTGAGAAATTCATTCAAGAGTTCATTGAGCATGAATCTCTAGCGAGGAAGCAAGTCAAGGTATCTCGAGCTAGGCTCGAGGCCTTCGAAGTAGCCTTGCCCAGATCTGAGTGACTCGGGATGAGTCATAGGTGAGTGTTGGGGGCTTGTTGGCCCTCGATCAAGTTTTGAGATAACATTGGTTGTGTTTAACCCTTTTTGGGACTTCAACAGGCTGGTTGAAGATGGAGCACCCAGGCGGAGTAGAGATCATAGGATCTCACCTATTTTGCGTGATTTTGGGGGCTTTTAGGGTTTATGTAATGGGTATGGGATGTCGTCTCATGGGTTTACCCATGTTTAGGCCTCATTGTAAATGTATAAATAGATATCTAAGTGATGTAAGAAGTAGTTACTTGTGATCGGCTTAGTGCAAGCGGTGTAAGTGTTAGCTATGTTCAAAGACTTGTAATTGGATTAGTGCAAGATATTGTAAGAGGATTTGTGATAATAAGAAGTTGGATCTATGCCTTGACTTGGTTCTGAGGAAGGTGGATCTAGTGCATTGTGCACAAATCAGCTATCCAGTGCGATGATGAACTCTGTGGCTCTATGCATTGACCTAATTTTGAGAAGGAGGATCTGGGAGGTTGCGCACAGATCTCCTATCATTTTCATAATTGGGCTATGTGGCTCTGTGCACAATAGAAGATGGTTGTAAAATATTGAAGAATACTAATAAATAAGAAGAAGAAGTTGGTGGATGTAGCCCCACATTGGGGTGAACCACGTATATCCTGTGTTGATGTGCTTTATGCAATATTGTTCATATTGTTTATGTATTTATTTTCTTAAGTGTTGTTGATGTTATGTATAATGAATGCATCTGATTTTTTTATGTCTTAGTGCTTAATGATGTGAATGGATGCTAGATATAAGTTGATGTTATGTGATAAATGATTGGATGTGCTTAATCTTGATTATTACTGCGTTGTTTTGTATTTAGGGTTTAACACACGATGTGAATAAGTTTTAAGAACTAATGCATGTTATCGACTAAGTGATATGTTAAGTGTTGTAATCACAGATTTGTGTCCCAGTTAGGTTGTATACACTTGAGTCCTGCAACCCCCCCTATCTCTACCTCAGGTGAGACTTCATCTTCTTTGTAGGTGTTGCCGAAAGGGACGGTAGTTAGGGTTTTGTTGGTGTGTTGTTGAAGCATTAAAACCTGGGTATTCCCTTGTGCCAATGTTCATTCATTATATTCTTACCTATCACTCATTCATCCTTCATCATCCATGTCTTGTCTTGGGGAGAGGGAAAAAAATTGTTGAAAAGTAGTCATGGTATTGTTGGCTGTAGAGGTCACTGGTGTAATCCATCCCTGACTTGAGGCCTGCATGTCTGATATGAATTTCCATGTGTCCATCTTTGTTCACAACTGCGAGTCCTGAAATTTCCAGCATGGAGATTCTGGACCAGTTGCACTGGAGCCCTAGAAGGAGAAGGAATGTTTGAGGGAGTGCGTGACAGAGAAGGGTGGGGGTCCATTCTCTTGGGTGGCGCAGGCTGGGTAGAAGAGAGATGGGTACTTGGATTGTTGTGAGTGCTTGGAAAGCCTATGAGATCTTGAGTGTTGACTGGTTTGGGAAGTCACGTAACACTCTGGAACCATACTTGTGGATTCATAGCCCTGGCTCGGGGGTGACATTGTTGTTGAGTTTTGGAACAACAATGTGTACGGTTGGGTGGAACATCCTTATTCTGTAGACAGTTGATGTCTTATTTTATAAAGATAATTTTTCTCTGTTATGGTATTATTTACCTATATATGAATGTATTTCATTGTGTATTTATTTATTGTTTAATTAAATCTTTAGAATATGCATGCTTGTTGGTTATTGTTGTGCATGTCATTAAATATTTTATTTTATGCATACTTATTAATTTAAAAAGGTATTGGTAAGAGAAATAAGTCTAAGGTTGGGCTTGAAGGTATCATACCCCAACCTGTGCGTGGCAAGGTGTGTTACAGATTGGTATCAGAGCTTCTAATTGAAACATTGGGCTGGTATGGGCTAGGTCTGTTGGTAAGAGTCTCATAGTTGAGATCGAATTCTGACCTTGAAGTTGAAAATATCAGGAGGAATGGCATTGCGGAGTCTAGGTAGGAGATAGAACGTCAGAGATCCTTTTTAAGGGATCGAAGGATCATGACGATCCCTTTCGAAATTGAGAGCGATCGCCACTATGGGATCAAGAGAGATCCAAGGTTGTTGGATCAGAGGCTAGGTGAACAAGGCTCTCCCGATAAAGGTGAAGAAAAAGGTTGATTAGGTTTAAGTCTCAACTGTCAGATCTGTGCGCGAGTGAATGTGAATCATAGATCTCGTGGCAGTTTAGAGGATCAACACTCTGGGAAAAGTGAGTTGTCATGTTGCATGCAGGAAAATATTCGATCATCAAAGGCCAATGGTCAAGGGTCGACGAATTGGTTGAAGGGTTGAAGATCAACCAAGGAAAATATTCGATTGGCGTGGCCAATGGTCGGGGATCGACAAATTGTGGTGAATTTTTCTCTTTTCTGGACAAAGAAAACCTCTGAAGTCCTGAACTCTGGAGAAAATATGGACCCTTCATATTCAGGGACATGTGTCTAAATATTAAGAATGGTTCATAAATTCAGTATTCAATAGTCCAGGGGTGTGGTGGTGTTCAACAACAAAAACCTCTGAAGTCATGAATCCTCAGAGTAAATATGGACCATTCGTGTTTGAGGACACGTGTTTGCAAATCAACCGATTTGATAGTTCTATGTTTGGGGGATTTGTGGTGTAGTATGGAGAAATCTCTCGAATCTCTGAAGTTATAAAGTCTCAAATTCGAGATGCAATGGAGTGACGTGGCCTGTGGACGTCACCTAGGGTGACATGGACACACTTAATGCTCGCCATGTGTCACCATGTTTCATGTTTTTCAAAGACCATTCATGCTAGTTATTATATGACACGTGTCACTTGTCAAATAGGGCCATGTGTCCGTGCCTTATTTTCTGCCACGTGGCAGTAGATCCCGCAGTCCAGAGACTTGGCACTCTGGAGGATTCAAGGCATAGGTAGTTTGGGTCAAGAACTCCCAAAGGATGAAGTTAATCTCCACTGTTGATCGGGAGGTGATATGTGGAGGAAAGAGAGGACCTTCGATATTTCGACACTCTAGGATATCTATGGAGAGGCACGCTTGGGAAAGCCCTGAAACCTAGAGTCATGAAGGAAATCCTAACCATTGATCGAGACATAATACATGGCAACAGATCCTGCAGTCTGGAGACTTGGAACTACAAAAGAGTTGAGAGTGTGGACAGTCTCGAATTCCCAACTCTAGAGTCCCAGAGATTTTGTTGACCTTATATCTCAACCCTCGATTGATTTTCAACAACACAATCTCCGATAGAGTAATTCTAACACTGAAAGCGCTAGGAAGGATTTGGCCCATGGTTTCGATCCATGGTAACCCAGGGAAGTGGTTTGAAGGGAGTGTCTATACAGAATTAAATTTCGTATCGGCTAAGGGATAACATGGAAGTGTTATATGATGTATATTGATACATATATGTTATTCATGAATTGAGAAGAAAAAGGACCGGTAGCATTGTTTGGCAAATTTTGTTTATCATCTGATTAATTCTAACAAAATGGTCACTTACACATTTTGCAAAATTAAGGGGTTTAAACACATCAATTCAAAACGTGTATTCAAGAAATGAAAGAAGGAGAGGGAGCTTCCATCCATTATAAAGAGGTGAAGGGTTAGAATATCAGAGTTGGGAATGCAAAGACAAAATTTAATGGACAGAAGGACAGAGGGTAGAAATAAACATTTATAGAAGCTATAAGAAACCTGCAAATAGAAGTGTAGAGCTACAAAGAAGACAATGAGATATTGATTAGAGAAAAACATCAGATAAATTATCGAGTGATGCAGATCTTAAATCAGTTGTAGAGGCAAACGAAGAGGGGATCAAACTCAAAACAAGAGGAAGAAGGCAAGTATCATGAAAGAAGAGATGATCGTGGAAGAGATGGTTATTCAAGAAGTGCTATCAAAACTCATAGATATCACTCACCTCCCTACTCATCAAGGAAGTTTTATGCATCTAAAGATTCCATAAGTAGTCTAGAGGTGTCTCTTGTTAGGAACCAAAGAAGAAGACATGAATTGGATAGTTTTCAAGGAGAGTTGAGGAAGCTCAAGCCACCATCCTTTGATTGTGAAATAGAAAGGGAATATGATGTTGAGGCATGGTTTCTTGGACTCAAGAGATATTTTCAATTGCATAACTATTCATCAAACCTAGAAGCTAGGATTTCCACCTTCCATTTACACAAGAAAGACACAATGTGGTAGGATCAATTGAAGCAAGTTGAACATATTAGTGAGAACATGATCAGTTGGAAGAATTTCAAGAAGTACTTCCAGAAGGAGTACCTCTTAGGGAATTTCTATGACAAGAAAATGTAGGAGTTCTTTGAACTCAGGATGGGAAGCATGACTATGGCATAATATGAGAAGAATTTATTGGGGTTGTTAAAGCATGTCGGGTTCATTAATTATGAGAAGGTGAAAATAAAAAGATTTCTAGGTGGACTGCCAACCTTTTATAAAGAAAATATTAGGTATGATGTGCCCAAGACCTTGACTGAGGCCATTAGGAAGGATGGATACCTGTATGAGAAAGGTCAGGGAAGAGAATCCCTGCAAAAATATTGGAAGGATAAGAAGAAGGAGAAGTTTGATCATAGGAGGAAAGGATTCAAACCTCACTTCAATAGGAATGAGCCTAATAGAAATCATCAAGATCAGTATGCTAAGGGTGAATCCAAGAAAGAAGACTCCTTGGTAAAAAGGGGAAGACCACCAATCCAATGTTGGGGATGCAAATAAGATCACTTGTACAAGGATTTCCCACACAAAAAGGACAGGGTGAAGACTGTGCACAACGTCCAAGAGGCTACAACAATCGAAGATATGGGAAAATTTTATGCAGCTTTAGATGATTGACAAGTAGAGTACCAATCCACTATTATCAAGGTGGAAGGTAAGATCATAAATCATCTTGTTTCTATTTTAATTGATTCAAGATAATGTCATTGTTACATTGATCCTAAAATAGTGTATAGATTACATTTGGAGAAAACTAAGCGTGGAAAATCCAGTTTGGTTCAGTTAGCCACTGAAACCAAAAGGAGAGTCCATGATATGGTCAGAAGTTGTTCGATGAGTCTTAATGGTCTGAATACTAGTGTTGATATGAATATCATACCCTTGGGGTATTATGATATTCTAATTGGAATGGATTGGTTGGACAAGCATCATGTTGTCCTAGATTGTCATAGGAATACATTTACATGTCTTGATGGAGATGGAAAACAAAAACTGTGAAAGGAGTTCCAAGACCCATCTCTATAAGGGATATTTCATCCTTACAACTGAAGAGATGTTTTAGAAAAGGATGTCAATTGTATGCAGCTCGTGTGGAAGAGCCAAAAATACAAAGGGGCCAAGCCTTGAATATTTCTCGGTACTAAAGGAATTTAAAGATGTATTCCAAGAAATACCAGGGTTTCCACCAAGAAGGGAGATATATTTCTCGATTGATTTAGTACTAGGAGCTTCCCCAGTGTCAAAAACACCTTACATAATTATCACACCAGAGTTAAAAGAATTACAAATGAAATTGGAGGAATTGTTGAGGAAAGGGTACATACGTCCAAGTGTTTCAACTTGGGGAGCACCGATAATTTTTGTCAGAAAGAAGGATGGAACCTTGAGGTTGTGTATTGACTTTTGACAACTGAATAAGTATACTATAAAGAACAAGTATCCTCTACCCATAATTTATGACCTCTTTAATCAGCTAAGAGGATTAAAGATATTTTCAAAGATTGACCTGAGGTCATGATACCATCAGGTAAAGATAAAGGAAGAAGACATTCATAAGACAACCTTTAGAACTAGGTATGGGCATTATGAATTTGTAGTGGTTCCATTTGGAATGACCAATGCACCAGCTATCTTTATGTGCTTAATGAATGGCATATTCAAAAATTATTTGGATAAGTTTGTCATAGTATTTTTGGATGACATACTTGTCTATTCCAAGTCTGAAGAGGAGCATGAACATCACTTAAGACTGGTATTGCAAGTGTTGAGAGAACATCAATTGTATCCCAAGCTGAGTAAGTGTTCTTATTATCAAAAGAAAATCCATTACCTGGGATACATTATTTCAGATCAAGGCATATCAGTAGATCAATAGAATATTGAAGCCATTAGTGGATGGCCAACACCCAAAAATGTGTCGGAAGTCATATCTTTTATGGGATTAGTTGGTTACTACAAAAGGTTCATAGTAGGGTTCTGTAAGATTTCTCATCCCATCACTTCTTTTCAAAATAAGAGAACTAAATTTGAATGGACATATAAGAGTGAAGAGAATTTTAATTTGCTGAAGGAATTACTTGCTAGTGCACCTGTGTTAAGGATTGCTGACCCAAATGAAATTTATGTGGTATGTACAGATGCATGTAAGGAAGGACTTGGGGGAGTCCTCATGAAAAATGGACATGCAATTGTTTATGAGTCCATAAAGCTTAAGGAACATGAGAGGAACTATGACACACATGACTTGGAGCTTGCTACCATTGTCCATGCCTTGAATATGTGGAGGCATTATCTCATGGGGAAGATATTTGAATTAAGGAAAGACCACATTATCTTGAAGTATCTTTTTGAAAAACCAACGTTGAATGACAGGAAAACAAGATGGATGGAATTTTTAAGTGAATATGACCTTGATATTAAGCATATCAATGGAAAAGAGAATAAAGTTGTTGATGCACTTACTAGAAGAGTGCATCTCATGCATTCTACTACTGTCAGTATCCATCAGTCAGACTTGAAGAGCATAATTTTACATGATCTTGTTACAGATCAACATTACCTACAGATAAATGAAATATTACAACAATGATATGTACAACAAAAAATAAAGGAGTATGAGATAAAGGAAGATGGATTACTTATACATAAGAATAGAATCTATGTTCCCAGTTCCGAAGAACTGAGGAATTTGGTATTGAAGAAAATGCATGGTGTTCCTTATGATGGACATCCTGGTTACCAGAAAACAATTACAACAGTAAGAAGCCAATTGTTTTGGCAGAGAAGGAAAAGGGATGTTGTTGATTACATTGCTCGATGTATGGAATGTCAGAATGTGAAGGCTGAGCATAGGCACCCAACGGGTTTGCTGCAGACATTACCAATCCTAGAGAAGAAATGGGAAGTGATAACCATTGATTTCATAACTAAATTACCCAAGACAACAAGACAAAACGATTCAATCATGGTAGTGGTTGAAAAATTAAAAAATGAAGCTCATTTTTTTCCTATAAATATAACACATACAACAACTAATATTGCAGAGGTTTACATGAGGGAGATTGCTAGGTTGCATGGGATACCTAGAACAATTGTCACGGACAAAGATACAAAGTTTACCTCCAATTTCTGGAGGGGATTGTTTAAAGTATTTGGTAAAAATCTAAACTTTATCACAACATACCATCCACAGTCATATGGGAAAATAGAGAGGGTCAACTAAGTAATTGAAGATATGTTGAGAATGTATGTGATGGATAAGCCATCTAAGTGGGAAGATTACTTACACTTGGTTGAGTTTACATATAATAATGGGTATCAAGCTTCATTGAGAATGATCCCATTTAAAGCCTTGTATGGTAGGAAATGTAGTACTCCAGTGAGTTGGGACAATCCAATAGATAGAATGGTACTTGGGCCAGAGTTTCTCAAGGATATGGAAGACCAGATGGTTAAGATCAAGTGGAATTTAAAGACAGATCAGGATAGACAAAAAGTTTATGCAGATAAGAACAGGACAACTAGATAATTTAAAGTAGGGGAGCATGTACTTCTAAAAGTGAAGCCCAAGAAAATCTCTTTGAAATTGGGTATTTGTACAAAGATGGTAGCCATAATCTATGGTCCATTTGAAATATTGGATAGAATAGGGTCAGTTGCATACATTCTTGCATTGTCTGCTTCCATGAATGTGCATAATGTATTTCATGTCTCTTTGCTAAAGAAATATGTCATGATCCTAACCATGTTATTGATTGGCATATGATTTAGGTAGATACAGAGGGAGACTTTCAGGTCCAACCAGTGTGGGTATTGGAAAGAAAGGTAAAAATGATCTAGAATCGAGTTATAGAGTAGGTAAAAGTTCAGTGGACCTGCTACGGTCTTGAAGATGCTACCTGGGAGAATCAAGATGCCATGTGGGAAGAGTACCCACAACTTTTTGAATAATTTTTGAGATTTTGATCTCTATTTTGTATATGTACTGAGGACAGTGAAAAAATAAGGGGGAGAGGATGTAACAACCCAGGTTTTGATCCCCCATATTAAATAATGTATTTTTTTAATTGTCAAGAGGCCATAGGGCCCAAACAATTAAAATAGGTCAGTGTGCTTAAGAAATGTAATGTTTTGATCATTATTAATAATAAATACATTGTTGGCTATTAGACAGACAAGGACTAGAGTTATAGGGGGCTATGATTCCACAAGAGAGGGGGATTGAGGGGCTAAATGTTTATTTCCTATTTTAATTATCCTTTTTTCTAAGGGAGAAGATCAATTATGTGAGCTTCTTGGGGAAGTCTAGGAGGTTCTTGATTCCCCACGAAATACTTAAACTTGCCCCAGGCTTATTGGGGGGTTCATTTTTATTCATTCATTCACTTGATCACTGGTTCATTGGTTCACTCACTTACTCACCTGCTCATTCATTACATTCTTACCTATCACTCATTCATCCTTCATCATCTGTGTCTTGGCTTGGGGAGAGGGAAATGAACTGCTAAAGAGTAGCCATGGTATTGTTGGTTGTATAGGTTGTTGATGTCATCCAACCCTGACTTGAGGCCTGGATGTTTGAGATGCATTGGCATGTGTCCATCTTTATTTACAGTTGCAAGTCCTGAGAGTTCCATCATGGAGATTCTGGACTAGTTTTGTTGGAGGCCTGGAAGGAGAAGGAGTTTCTGAGGGATTGCATGGAAAAGAAGGTTGGGGGTCCATTCTCTTGGGTGGCACAGGCTGGGTAGAAGAGATATGGGTAATTGGATTGTTGCGAGTGCTTATAAATCCTATGAGAGCTTGAGTGATGACTGGTTTGGGAATCCAAGTAACACTCTGGAACCTTCCTTGTGGATTCATAGCCCTGGCTCAAGGGTGACACCATTGTTGAGTTTTGGAACAATAGTGTCTACAGTTGGGTGGAACGTCCTTGGTCTGTAGCCAATTGATGTCTTCTTTTAGAAAGATAATTTCTCTCTGTTATGGTATTATTTTCCTTTATATGAATGTATTCTGTTGTTTATTTATTT
>JASDQU010027170.1:0-25767 GCA_032191745.1 Picea mariana
TGAGTAGTTTTCCTCGCTTCATGAAGCCTCTGCTGGCCCTGAAGACCATGTCCATGATGAAGCTTTTACTCTGGAGGAAAGCATTTTCCAGGAAAATATAGAGGTGTTGAATGATATTAATTGTGTTAGCCCTAGAACGGAAGCATCTGACATCATATCAGATGCCTCTGTTCTTTTAGATGTTCATAACGATCAACATGCCTCTTATAGAAATTGCGAGTTTATAGAGAAAATGTGGTATATAGTAGATGGCTCACCTGGGTATCGGGTTGAAGCAGATGTTCCTAGCTTCCCTGCTTATGACGACGAAGACCTCCCCGTTTTTAAAGAAGAGATGGTTGTGGAGGAGGATTTTTCTCTTTTCCTTCAAGGGGTTTCTCACGATATATTTTTACCTGGGATTAAAGAGAAAAAAATTATGTATGAATAGCCAGAAGCAGCAGATACCACTATCCCTGAAACAGATATTTTTGACGGGATCACTATTCTGGAGGAGGAACATAGAAATGAAGGTCAGCCCCTTTTTGACAAATATTATAGTGATGATGAGCAACAAGCTTATCCTACATTTGATCACTATGAAGACGCTGACCAACATGACAACAAGCAAAGCCATCCCATGGTCCCTATTTATGATGAATGCGAATCTGATTCGGGGGAGAGCCAACGAGAAGAGGAGAAAGAACCAGAGGAGCAGAATATTTCTTGTCCAGAGCCAGTCAGCAAGCATCCACCGCCTGAGAGCAGTGAGCCTACGTCAGTTGTCCACCAACCTGTGCTTATCAGAGATATTCAGCCACATGTGAACAACTATGTAATAGAGGAGGCTGTCTGTCGCCCATTTTCTGGAATTCGCCACTCATTCTATGACCCTGTCAGCAAGTACATGGAGTGGCATTTCCTTTATGCCTTGAAGTCACCCACCTTCATCTTCATGGAAACCCTTGAAGATGAATTAAAGGATGTAACCATTATGATCTCCTGGTTACATCGTATGTTATCCATCATCGACAGAAGGAAGGAGCTTCTATTCAGAAAGCTGCTTGAATGGCTATGGTGGAAGTTTGCTTTCACCTAGCCCCATGTAAAGGATTTTATTAGTTTAGGACTGTACATAAATAAGCTCCTTGGAGCGTCTATGTTTAGTTTGTTTGGTTTTTAACTTTTCGACATATATTTCTCAGCAAGAGGTTTGAGCTTGACTCCATAGCCCAACACCAAGGCACTAGAACTACCAAATGAGTCCTTAGAGCATCACAGGGACGACTCTATCCCCCATGGAGCCTAATGTTAACAATAATTCTTGTCTTGGGCAAAAGAATATTCAGGTCTACAAAGTTGCACGAGAAGCGCCCAAGCACAACATGAAAAATCTCGTTTCAGGTTTCCAAGGAAGTAAATGGGCGAAATTATGTTATCAATGGCCCAGATTCATTCATAGGAGCAGATCGATGGTCGGTGGGAAATCGTGGTTAGCGGAGTTGCATCAGGATTAGCACGATGGGTAGCGTCTATATTGCATGCAAGAAAGGATATCAGTCGTCCATCCAAAGGACGCGTGGCGCGAGATCTAGTCACGTCGGCATTTCGGCATTCGGGAGTTCGAAGGGTGAGGGTTTCACGTCGTTCTACATCTCAAAACCCTGAACCCCGAAACGTCGATAAGCGCCTTTGAAGCTAAGCTTATGGTCCTAGCACTTGGTCACATCAAGCGAGCCTAGTAATGGAGGCAGCCCTCTTCTATCATCAAATACCATCTCGATCGTCCATTTGAAGGACACACGACACAATAGCTGAGCCACGAGTGGGGCCCTTCGGGATTTTCATGTTGAAAGCATCGAGGTCATCTCAACCGTTGATCCATCAGCGAGGCTCGGGCACATTTAATTTAAAGAGGGCACAGATATGGACGGTCATGATCCACGCACTCAAATTCACGGACGAAGTCCAATTCTGCACCCCCTCCGTCATTCTGGCTTTAACAGGAGGGGGGGGGTCTGGAATCAGAGATAATGTATGCGTGCATCTGAACAGCCCAAGTCTTGACACTTAGATCTACGGTCTGTATTGAATTCCGGACCCCCCCCCATCGGTTCTGTCGTTAATGGAAGGGGGGGGTTCATAATGGAATTTCACTCTAGTGGGCCCCCCTTCTTTCGTGTCACTGTCTGAGTCGTCCTTCCTGTTGCCACCTGTTCTCCACCTACTGCCATTCTCTTCTCCCTGCATCTGTCCAACTTCCCTCTTTCCATCCACATGGCCCATCCTCAGCTCATCGCCCTCTCGTCTCCTGCCATGTGTCCCTCTCACTCCCAGTCACATCCACAGTGTTGACGCCATTGCTCCCATCATACCCTTTTTCACATCCGCCATAGGGGTCCCTCGCAGCAGTCCAGCGAAGCAGCATCCAAAGAGTGACTGTTTAGCTGATCCAGGTGGCACCATTAGGAGACCTCCACGTCCCAGAAGGCAGAGTTGACCGAGGCTATCCCCAGTCCCAAGAAAGCAGTTATTGTGGTTGTTGCTGGTGGTTGAGCATCATCTCCACCATAAAAGAAAGTCCAGTAAAGGACTAAAGTTGGTCGATTCATCTGCAACAGGACAGTCCGAAATCTGATAGTGTCTGTCTTGAGTGCGCGATCGGCCAGAGTCTGCATGCACAGACTGTCAGAAGACATGCAGACGCAACGTTTTTAATGCAGCGTCTTGTTTTTTCTGTTGTTGTTGTTTTGAGTATATGTAGGCGTTTTCGCCATTTTTGTAATGATCGATGGTTGAGCTAGGCTCCCGATTGTAAAGTTTTGATGAAGCACTAGTCGCTCTGGTTATGTATTGTCATTTGAGACTTCTTACTTTATGGATGTCAGCCTCTTTCCATCCCTTTGTTTACACTATGTTAGAACAGCTAGGAATTGGAGGATCCAGTCGAGTTGCACTGTTATAGGATGATGTAGGTTGGATCACTGTAATAGTCGCAGGGTTTCTAATCAGTTCTTGTGCTTTCTCAACGCTGAATGGCTCGAAATTAGAGGATCTAGTCGAGCCACCTTTCAGTTCCTTGAAAATCGAGGTCAAGAGGATCTTGTCTTCTGAGTTTTTCCTCCTTAAGTTGCCGAAGGCCTGATGCCCGAGGTAGCCTTTCTCACTCATCTCATTAAGTCTTCCATCTATCCATCTTATACTCAACTTACTGACGGAAGTTGGATCAAGATCTCCTTTGTTCCTTACATACCAGACCCAGTCCTCGAGTTAGAGCGATATCTTCTTGAGCCTCTATCCATTCGATCACCCCATTAAACAAATCGTGACATAAAATGGATGGGTGTCGGGCTCTGCTCCTGTAGCAATCCAGGAGTGACTTCTGACGCTAACAGAAACTTCCAAAATCTATAGACCTGAAGTGAATCTGCGTCGTCCAATCTAGAGGAGACGTGGCATAAATCCGAGAACTCCGGGTAAAGATCCGAAGTAAACCTTAGTAGTTGATCTGACGAGGACACGCATCAATGGATTATCAACTCCCGATAAAATCCATTGGGGAAGGCGAGGTTTTGACATTTGATATTTTTGAAGCCCGAAAGTCTGAAGCGACAAGAGTCATTGATGTGAAGGTGGACACGTGGTGCCAAATCCAGAACTCTGAAAGAAAGCGGAGGGGGAAAGGTCCGAAGACCTGGAGAATATCTTGATCATTGATCAAGAAGGGAGTCGTAGGACCGTTGATCTAGTTGAGGAGGCCAAGTTTCGAAGCGGGAGTGCAGCCGTTGATTTCGGAGGATAGGTGTCAGCAGATCGTCAGCTCCGAAATATTGAAGTACAGAAAAAGGCAGGGTTTGAAATTTCAAAACCCTGAAGTCCAAAATTGTGAATAGATCCCATCCATTGATCTAGGAGGGACAGATCTGTTCTGTAGATTTGAAAGGCGCATATTTGAACCGTCATTTTAGACAGTATCGTCAAGATCGTGAGATCGACGATCCCATAGCATTGCAGGGACAAGAGTTTCTCGGATGTTAAATATCTGAGAGCAAGCAGCAATCGAGACCACGGTATTGGGAAAAGAATATGTGGCAGCTGGAGGTGAATTGAGGGGTGAAAATCGGGTTGGTCTCATACCACTGTTGCCACACCCGCAATCACATGTTTTTGTAAGGACACAGCCCAAGGACACATGCAAAGAAGGGGCTTAGAAAAAGGAGCTTGTTGAGCGTGAGAAGTTGAGATTTCTAAAGGCCGGAAACCTGAAGTAAATTAGGTCGTCAATCTGAGAAGGGAAATCGGTGGTAGGGAATCATTTTGAGGAGCAGAGGCAAAATTAGCGAATGCGCTAGTTCACAGGCCGCAATGCATTGAAGTCATTGATCTCGTTGGGACAGGATATCAACGGGCATGATCAAAAGGAGATTGTGTGAGCACTTTCAGATTGCAAGGACAGGGTTCTTCTGTAAAGGGTGAGCATGTTGGCGGCCTGCAATTGTTGTGAACCATCGATCGACGGGTAGATTGATAATGGTCAAATCATGACCATAGAAACCAGGCGGCTCTAAAAGGACCTGCACATAGAAGGAAAAGGGGCATGTGTATAGTTGATTTGGGTTCAAAGAGGAACCCCAAGAGTCAATCTGACTTAGAAGAAAGAAATATCCTAGACCAGGAGGTCGCAGAACCCCAGGAGGATAGGGGGGCTACATCAGGTGGTATCAGAGCACATATTTTTTTTATTTTCTGTAGCAGAGAGCAGAGAAAGGATATACTCTGATACTAGGTGGTATCAGAGCCATAATTTTTTCTTCCAGACAACAGGAAAAGAGCGAGATGGTGACAGGAGATACTCTGATACCAGGTGGTATCAAAGCTCACATTTTCATCTATAGATTTCAGGCGAAAGAGAAAGAGGAGAAGAACGAATTTGTTTGCAGACAACAAATAAGAGGAAGACAATAAAAGGGGATAATCTGATAACATCAAGTGGTATCATAAGTTAAACTTTGCCTGTAGACAGAAGGTGAAGGAAGTAGGGTATTGATGCTTTGTGAGAAGGTTGTTGCACGAGTGTAGAAACAAAAATTTAAACATCCAGGTGAGTTGTAAAAGAGTATGGAGATGCTCTCGGATGTAGAGTGATCCATAAACTTTCCAAGAGGGTAGGTAGAAGGTGGAAATGGCTACTGAAGGCCATGAGCATGGTCGAAGAGAAGGCCGCAAGCATAAATGAAATCCAGAGATGGATCTGGATCTCAATGAGATAAGAGCAAGGATGGAATAACTAGCATTGAAGATGCAACAAGATGCAAAGGTACACTGGAGGTACGAATGTCCTCTGAACATGAAGTTAAAATGGCATGTTCAAAATTTGTTGGCCAGAAAGAAGCAACAGGATTTGAGAAGGTGGTTGAGGAAATTAGAAAACCTCAGTGACATAGAGGAGGAACTGATTCACATATATGAACCATAGATAAGGAGACACCTCAGTGATGAGGAGGAGGTGAGATCAGATAAATATTTCATAAACTGCCAGGTGGGCAGAAATGGACTTTCAAGTTGTCAGGTGGGCAACAGAAAGAGATCAAGTGGACGTCTTGTATGTTGCTGCCAGAGGAGCAGTGTTGAAAGTTCAAATTGCTAAGTGGGTAATGAGATGGGATTGGTTGATCTCATAGACTTCCAGGTGGGCAAAAGAGAAGTCCCAAATTTCCAGGTGGGTAGGGGGAAATAAATGAGATTATTTGAAAGTCTTAGGAGCTCAGAAATGGGTTCAGGTCAGCAAGGAGTGTTGATAGGTGAAGGTTCATGTGGATTTGCAAACCATGTGAATGAAGATGATGATAAGTTAAATAATCTCACCATCCAAAAGGAGGACCAGAGGAGCATTTTGATTATTGTAGGGATCAAGACATTCCTACCAAACATCCAAGTAGAGGCCAATGCACATGATGAAAGTGCAGTAGCAGAGGAAGGACAACCAACAGTGACTGTCATGATGAAGGAATAGGTATCAGAATCTGCCCACGGAGAAGGAGAAGAGGAGCACACAGTCAAGATGCTCACTCAATGGGAGATAAAATTGAGAATGTTGGAAGATTGGTTGGACAATCTAGAACCAGAAAATGGCTACCAGAAGACAGCCATGCAAATTTCAGGGGAAGACCTTTCAACAGAATTGCTCAAAATTTTCAGCCAGGACGTTGAACAGGAGATGACTATAGCACTGAATTCTACAGCAGAGGAGGAAACAAATAGCATCGATTTTGCTGAATTGTATGAGGAATTGGAATCCCTAGAGAGAATAGTAATGGTGCAAAGCTTGCACATCCGACAGGTCAAGTTGGAAGCAGATGGAGGAGCATACCAGCCAGAGGAACGGTTGGAGGGAGTTGGAGATATGACAACACAAGAGGAACTGACAGAAGCTAATATGTCAGAGGAGAAAGTTGCGCAACAGCTCAGTGATGAGACTGCAGAACTGGAGCCTGCAGCAGAGTGGCAAGATAATTCTACAAAATAAGAATAAAATGATATGGGGGGGTCCATATGATCCACCCACTAATAAGGAAGAGTTGCAGCTGAGAAGACTGCATAAGGAAAACTAGCCATTGGAGCAGTTGGACAGGGTGATAGAAGAGATCAGGAAGCTAATGTTGAGGTCAGCAGAAGTAGTCAACAAAGGGGATTTGAACAAAAGAGAGCCTTCCATAGCAGCACGGAAGAAACAGAAGAAGCAGCAAAAACAACATAGCTGGAGAGGAGCAAGAGGACAACTCCAAGGGAAAGTTTGGGATCCAAGAGGATTTCAACATTGGAGAATAGGAACTCATGAGAAGGAGCTCATGACTTTCCCAGCTGTGGAGTATGATGTAGGAGAATCTCTTCACCTTAGCAACACGCCAGCATTCCAACACATCAACATGCATTTCACAAAGGGAGAGGCATTAATCCTCCCATTTTTAAATATGAAATATAATCCTATATGGATTCATGTTGTAAACTTGAGTGAAAACCAAGCCATATATCTGAACAGACAGAAGATAAGGTCACCTTTAATGGCTGACAGGTTGATGGCTCTAGGTTCAATCAGGCTAGATGGCCATTTATGAAAACTTCAATGTAATAGATGAGGTTAGGTGAGAGAGGTCAAGCTCCTAGAGCCCTTGTTTTGAAAATAGAGAGAGAGATCTTTGTAGAGAGGTCGAATAGGGGAAGCAGACCTCGAGATAGGTATGATAGCAGAAGAAAAACTCAGGATATAGTTAGATTGGGAGAAAGAACTGGGACTCTGTTACAGTCCAGTTTTTGTAAACATCTGTATAGACACACAAAGATAATAGAAAAGCATTTTTTCCTGCATACAGTGTGTTTATGTATTTGTGTTTATTGTTATTTTTTTATATGTCATTCATGTTCTAAATGTATGAACTGGTGAATTATTGTATGGGTTTCAATTGTTTCTCATCTTTGATTTTCGATTGCAAGGAGTGCACATTGTCCGCAAGGAGTGCATTGACAGAGGTGAGTTAAACTCAGAGAAGCTCAGGAGAGATAGCGTTGAACCTTCATCAGCAGAAGTGCAAGGATTTCACAGGAAGAACTCGGTATTGAATTCGAGAAGAGATTAACAAAGTTACTGAACACTCTGTAAGGAGAAGCTCTACAAGGTGTGCATCGAGCAAGGAGAACGCCAGGAGGGTGAAAAGAATTTCATTTCAAGAAATCCTTCGAATCTGAGCTTGACGAAATCCCAGAAATGCAAGGAGTGCATGGGAGATCGAAATCTTCAAGGAGATCAAGCTCATAAGGGATAATACAAGGAATGCGTGGGTGACGGACTTATTCTAAGTCCTAAAGCTCAGAAGAGATAATGCTTTCAAAAGCATAAGCGAGATCCAGATAGTCGGGTTCGCAGGAGGAAGTTCTAAGGCCAAAACCTTTGAACGCTAACAAAATATTCTAAGGTGAAACAAGTCGAAAGCTCAGGAGGAGGAGTGACACAAACTGTCTGATCGGTTGTGGAAAGGATCCTGGACCGTTAGATATACATCCAGTGAACAAGGGAAGCACAAAAGACAGAAACAAATCCCATCCATTGGATCTAAGCATAGAGGACCAACAACAGTTGGATCTAAAGCTAAGTGCATGAGCTTCAACCCTTATGTGCACAGGATGATTGACTTTTAAAAGTCCCGAAGTGAGCAGGGACCGTCCATCTTCGAGGAAGACAGGTGGTGCAAGATCCACAACTCTGGAAGTTTGTGGACGAGGAGGAGGTGAAGCACCCAAAGAAGGATCCTGACCGTTGATCGCCAGAAGGATATGTGTCGGTGGGTCGTGAGATCCAGAAGGAGGCAAAGGTGAGATGTTGAAACACCTGAAGCCCAAATATCTGAAGATTCGAGAGTCATCCATCTACAAGAGGACACTTATCAACAGATCGCGAGCTCCAGGTAAATTGTAGTGGGGTTTTGGTTGAGAACTGAGACTTTCGAAACCCGAAGAGCTGAAGAGGTTTGGAACGTTAGATCCAGAGAGGCACGTAGTGGCATATCGCAAGCTTTGGGTAAGTTTCATTTGAGTTTCGACTGAAAGTTGAAACTTCCGAAATTCGAAGACCTGAAGTGAATCTGGGTCATCCAATCTAGAAAAGATGTGGCGTAAATCCGAGAACTCCAGGTAAAGACCCAAAGTAAACCTCAATCGTTGATCCGAAGAGGACATGCATCAGTGGATTATCAACTCCAGATAAAATCCATTGGGGAAGGTGAGGTTTTGACACTTGATATTTTCGAAGCCCGAAAGTCCGAAGCGACGAGAGTCATCGATGTGAAGGTGGACACGCGGTGCCAGATCCAGAACTCCGGAAGAAAGCAGAGGGGGAAAGGTCTGAAGACCTGGAGAAGATATTGATCGTTGATTGAGAAGGGAGTCATAGGACCGTTGATCCGAGTGAGGAGGCCAAATTCTCGAAGCAGGAGTGCAACCGTTGATTTCGGAATACAGGTGTCAACAAATCGTCAACTCCAAAAGATTGAAGTACGGAAAAGGTAGGGTTTGAAATTTCAAAACCCCGAAGTCTGAAATCACAAATAGATCCCATTCATTGATCTAGGAGGGACATATCTGGTCCATAGATTTGAAAGGCGCAAATCTGAACCGTCAATTCGGACAGTATCGTCAAGATCGCGAGATCAATGATCCCATAGCATTGTGGGGACAGGAGTTGCTCGAACATTAAAAATATGAGAGTGGGCCGCAATTAAGACCACAGTATTAGGAAAAGGATACGTGGTAGCTGGAGGTGAATTGCGGGGCAAAAAGTAGGTTGGTCTCAAACCACTCTTGTCGCACCCGCAATCACATGTTTGCGTAAGGACACATCCCAAGGACACATGCGAAGAAGGGGCTTAGCAAAAGGATCTTGTTGAGCACGATAATTTGAGATTTTCGAAGGCCGGAAACCCTAAGTAAATTAGGTCGTCGATATAAGAAGGGAAATCGGCGGTAGGGAATCATTGCGGGGAGTAGAGGCAAAATTAGTAAACGCGCTAGTTCACAGGCTGCAATGCGTTGAAGTCATTGATCTTGTCGGGATAGGATATCAATGGGCACGATCAAAAGGAGATTGGGTGAGCACTTTCAGATTGCGGGGAGAGGGTTCTTCCGTAAAGGGTGAGCACGTTGGTGGCCCGCAATTGTTGTGAACAGTCAATTAACGAGAAGATTGATAACGGTCAATTCATGACCATAGAAACTAGGCGGGTCTGGCAAGACCTACACATAGAAGGAAAAGGGGCCTGTGTATAGTTGATTTGGTTTCAAAGAGGAACTCGAAGATTTTATCCGACTTAGAAGAAAAAAAATTCCTAGACCGGGAGGTCGCAGAACCTCGGGAGGGTAGGGAGGTTGCATCACTTTCCATTGTCACTCTCAGGACCTATCCCTCTACTTGGGTCATTTATTTCCTATCTAGGTGGAAAAACTAATAGTCTTGGATGAAGGCCCTCCCATACTTAAACTTGGAAACTCACATGGGTCACGGGTTGGTGTGATGCTTGAAGGGGATACTAAGGTGAATTTTCTTGCATGGCTTATATCTTAAATTGCAGCTTACTTTGCATGTTTTAAGGACTAATGTTTATTATGAAATTTAGATAACCATGTTTTATACTTTTATTTGTTTTGAATGGCCCTAACATGGTTCTTGAGGGACATCTTGGTCTTATACCCAAGACATTGTGCCCTTATTGCAATACTTTGGCATGTGTGATGGAGAACAATGGTTCATTAAGTGACTCACCACCCTTATATATTGGCTATCACATCCTTCGAACCCTAAACAATGGATATATGGGATTGGTTTGAGCAAATTCAGTCATGATGGCACACATATGGGTTGGAATCCCCACGGGTAGGGCAGAGTACCTCAGGGCCTATTACACACAATATGGAGGATGTTGCAACAACAATGACTCAAGAATTATTCATATATGATATGCAACCATCATCTCCTTGGATTTAGCACCTATAGGCCCTTGACGCACCCTTTAGCCCTTGCCATCACCTTCTAAGGTTGGGCATTGTTAGGTTTGATGGATGGATGAGTACCGGAGATGATTTGGAATGACCTTGGGTGAAGAGACACCTTAATTGACATTGCTTCACCTTGGAGTATTTATTGTGGCCTTTGGAGGCCCTACCTTAGCCTTTGGAGGCTTGACGTCACCCTACCTAGCCTTGACATCTCACAAGTGCGAGATATTTTGATTTTTTTTGCACTTTAACATTTTGTAAAGGGTTAAATGAGGGTTCATCCCCACTTCTAATTTTTTGTTGACATTTTATGTGGATAAATCTGTTAGGGCAGCCTCATATAAGAANCTCATGCGCTATGCTTGGAAAGATAGCTTGTGAATGGATTTTCTGATTTTGGATGGATATTTATGCAATTAGGGTTACATTCTCTTGGTTTCTTTGATGAAGTAAGTAAATTTCTGCAATTATTGTTTATGTTATTAATGTATGCAGTGAAATTATTATTTTCTTGCAATACGTCTCATTTATTGAAACCCTATGAGAGGACCATAAGTGCTTCTTCCTCTCACAAGGTTATATTTTTCTAGCATTAGTTAATTGTCCTTGCTAGGGTTAGAACCTTAAATCCCTAAAGTTCTATCACTTTAGGATTTTATCCCTAGACTTTTGATCTTTGACATAGTTGAAGCTACAAGAAGGGTGGAACAACTTCTAGGGCCCAAATGTGCTTTCACCCTAGAAGTTATTCTCCTCGAGATCTAAGACCTAAGGCCCAAATGTTTTTGCACTTTAGGGTTTATATCCTACCTCTTGGCTTGAGTGGGCCAACCTTCAAGCTTAGTTGCAATTAAAAGACTCCATAATCATTAAAAGGAACTAGTCTTAAAGCATTCTCATGGTGAATTGATTGATGAACTCACTTTCTCAAAACTCTCAATCATTCTACTAACTATACTAATATTAACATTGGAAAACTAACAACCTCAAATGCTTCTAGTCTTTCATTCATATCGTTGTGTATTTGTATAAGATTTAGAGTGAATTCAAAGTAACAATCCTCTTGATAAAAAAACAAATCTATTGTCTTTCCCACAAGTTTAGAAATTGGGACTAGAATCTATGCACATCTACCACTATACCCACATCCATACTCTACCACATAATCACCTTCATCAAAACCCAAGAGGGAGTCCAGGGTTTGTGCTCATAGTGTTGTTTTCTCTTCAACTTTAATTTCCTTCATTTGTTTCTCTATAAATGGATAAGCTTGGAATTTGTAGTCTAGAATCAAGTCCACCCCTTTGGTTTGTAGTGTTTTCCCATTTGATACAATAACAATCAAGGTTGGAATACACTAAAATTGAAGGTGCAAATATAGTTTACACTAAATTCTATATGCAAATGGTAGAGTCGGCCATGGAATGATTGCATAATACTTTTCAAAGTATTCTCTTAGTTGGCTTGACTCTGGATATTTTTTTAACCAATTTTGAAGTGAACCCAATTGATCTCAATCCAAACACACAAGCTCAGATCTTGGAAACCATATATCAAACCCTGAATTCACTACTATCCCAAGATTCACTACTATCAATATGGATGTGTGTGTCGAGGTGTGGTATCTTTCTCATTCTCTTTTTTAGTGGTCTATAGAAAACAAGCATTTTAGCCTTTTTGTCAGTTGGATTCTCGAATTTTTTTTCAGTGGTCTCATAGGTTCACAAGGATTTTTTTTAATAAACTGAGCTATGGATTTATTGTAGTGTAGATAAATTATAACTTTATTGCGGTGTAGATAAATTTTATGAAAAAAAACTATGTATTAGTTTATGAAATTTCCAAGCGTTTAGAGCATTTAGAGTGGCTATAGCTTTATTATTAGTGATTTCATCTGTATCAACATCATTGAGTGGAGGGATTGTTGCAACAATATTGTGTATACCTGATAAATCATAGTCATACAGATCGAAAAGATGACATTTTTTTTAAATATATCTATAACCTCAATAGTATGTGACTGTACACTGCCAGCTGTCCTAGCCAGTTGTATGATTGTTTCTTCATTTTCTTGATTTGTTGAAGCTTATTTAGCTCAACTATTTCCTTTAATGAATTGTGCTCTGCTCATTCATGTTTTCCAATCTCGTCTTCTCTGTAATATCTTCTTTGTTTCTCATTCTGTCATGGTATTAGAGCTTAGGACGTAAGCCTCTTCACAGTTCCTGGAGAGTAACCCAATCATAAGAAGAAGAGTGAAAAACTTACATTGTATCAAAAACGTGAGCACGGCATGCAAGATTCTTCACAAATATTGGAGAACAGTTCGTAGTCTGAAGTTCGCTCAAATGATAGTTGGAGACAGCAAGCGCGAGGAAGCAGAGCTGGAGAAGAGAGAAACACTTAAATATCCACGAGCATTTAAAAGAATTCGTGAAATTCTTTCTTAAGGAGAAAGTTTGCATAAGCAACAAACAAGAAGCTCCTTCATCCGTAAGATTGGAAGCGGGAAACGATCTGATCCTTTAATCAAGCTCATAAACGACGAGCCCGCAGGTAAGGAGAATTTTTTTTTCAGCCATAAGATCTGAGCGAGAGCAAGATCAGCTGCTAGATCAAGCAAAGATCAAGTCAGGACCATCAGATCTCATTAGAGAAAGATCGACGGTGGGGAGGTAGTGCGGGGATCAAAAATGAAATTAAAGTTTATGCAAGTTGTGAGCCCATAATCACTCGGGATCATTGATCTTTCTAAATCAACAGATCAACGATGGATATCAATCTCGCTATGAACGATCATCTTCGCATTGCAAGGATCGGGAAGAAAATTAAAGCAGGAGTAAGTTGTGAGCCTGCAATCGCTCAAGATCGTTGATCTTGTCAGATCAATAGATCAACAATGGATATTGATCCCACTATGGAAGAGCATCTTCGCTTTGCAGAGATAGGCAAGGAAATTAAAGAGTGAGTCAGTTGAGTCTCCACAATCACTCGTGGTCATTGATCTTCAAGCAAGTGACATGTGGCAGGAGATCTTGCACTTCAACGATAATCACTTCGAAAGAAAGAAGGATACAAGAAGCCAGAACTCCTGAAGGCCCGAAGCTCCGAAGAGATGAAGTAGATCCAGACCGTTGATGGAAGTGGACACGTGGTAGTAGATCCTGAACTTCGGCAATAATCACTTCGGAAGAAAGACGGATACGAGAAGCCAGAACTCCCGAAGGCTCGAAGCTTGGATTTCATCTGGATCGTCCATCAACAAGGGCACACAGCACCAGATCCCTCACTTTGGAGACTTAGCACTCTAGAAGGTCTTGAGGAACGAGATCTACCCGAAGTCCCGAAGTAAATCTGAGCCATTGAAGGTTGTGGACACGCGTCGATAGATCTGTCACTTCGGAAGGTTAACACTTCTGAGGTTTGTGGTGTTGTGCACCTCAGAACACCCGAAGCCTGAAGTTCTGAAGTAAATACCAATCGTCCAAAACAAGAGGACACGTGGAGGCAAATATCTCACTTTAGATATACGACACTTCAGACGATTGCGCGAGCAAGTGGACGAAAAATCCCGAAGCCCAAACTCCCGAAGAAAATCTCCACCATCCAAATCAGCAGGCCATGTGGAGGAAACCCTCGCACTTTGGAGATTCGGTACTCTGGAGGATTGCATGTATTAGCAAATGGAAACTCCTGAACGTCGGAGTTCCAAAGAAAATATTCCCCGTAGATCTCGACGGGAAATTGAGACCGTCGATCTCTTCCCTTGTTCGGAGGTTCGCGAGTTCGAAGGTTTTTGAGGTAAGAAAGG
Organism: Picea mariana; assembly: GCA_032191745.1. Classification (NCBI taxonomy): domain Eukaryota; kingdom Viridiplantae; phylum Streptophyta; class Pinopsida; order Pinales; family Pinaceae; genus Picea; species Picea mariana. The sequence continues at coordinate 14,333 of JASDQU010027170.1, forward strand.
AATATCACCCAAAGTCCCGAAGTATTTGTGGACCATTGATCTCAAATCAATGAGGATCATTGATCTTAGCAGCAGCAAGTAAGAAAATAACATCACCCGAAGTCCTGAAGTAGTTGAGGACCGTTGATCTCAAATCAACAAGGACCGTCGATCTTTGGAATAAGACCGTTATTCATCCATTCATCTATTCGAAGAAATTGAGACCTTTAGATTTGAAATGCCCGAAGCCTGAAGACTGAGAGCGCCTAGTTTTCAGCCCCCGGTCACATGAGAAGGTAAACTTCAAGTTTTTTTTGGCTCTCGAGTAAACTCAAAAATCCCAATTCCACCATTAGAGGGGATACAGTTGCCAAAGAAGTGGTCTACCCAGTTGTTTTTCGGACTGAACTCACACAACGGATTTCGCGGACCTGGTTTTTCGCACAGGAAACAAGTAAGCATGCAAATCTCTAACAAATTTTTTCTCTGTTAAATTTTTTTTACAAGATGGCCACCTCTAGCAATTTAGGACCAACACAAGGACCGATTCTTCTTGGAAAGAACTATGAGTTATGGTCTCTTAGAATGAGATCATTTTTACAAGCACAAGAGTGTTGGGATCCAGTGGATCTTGGATACGTGGAACTAGATCCAACAGACCTTGTTGCCATGACCAATCAATAGAGAATTTCTCAAGCAACACAGAGGAACAGAGAGAATAAAGCAAAATCCTGGATTCAAAATTCAGTGGATGACTCGATTTTCTCAAAAATCACAGGCGTTGTTACTTCAAAATAGGCCTGGGACATCCTTAAATCAACTTACCAAAGAAATGAGGGTCAAAACTGTCACGCTACAGACCTTGAGGACACACTTTGAGACTTTAAAAATGACAAAATCTGAAAACATTGATCAGTTTATGACCAGAGTCATGGGAATTGTAAACCAGATCAGATTGACTGGTGAAGCCATCCCTGATCAAAGAATTGTTGATAAATTCCTCAGAACTATACCAAAAAAAATTGAAATGGTTGTTACAGCCATCCTTGAATCCAAGGATCTATCAAATTTTTCAACAGATGTATTAATGGGCTCTCTATTGACACATGAGACTAAACTCCATCTAGAAGATGAGTCAATAGCCAATGCCTTCAAGACTCAATTCTCCTTCAACAAAGGGAGAGGCAGAGGCAAATGTCACCAAGGAAGAGGGAAAAGTCCAAGTAACCATCACTCAAGTGAAGCTCACAGACAACAGAACCAGAATCAGAATTTCCAAGGTCAGAGACAATAGAACCAAAATTAGAATTTCCAAGGTCACAGAGAACAGAACCGGAATCGTAATTTCCAACCTCAAAGAGGCAGAGGGAGAAGATCAAATGACAAATCAAGCATACAATGATATTACTTCAAAAAATATGGGCACTATGAATCTGAATGCCGGAAGAAGCAAATATATCAGCTCTCAGTCAGAGCACATGTCTCAAATCACGAAGGAGAAACCTCAAAAGGTATGTTTCTCTCATGCCACAAGACTGAAGAACAACATAAAGATCTTTGGTTGTTGGACAGTGGATGCAACAATCACATGAAAAGTAACAAATATTTACTCTCATGCATTGATTCTTCAATTTCATCTGATATTACACTTGGAAATGATTTCTTAGTCAAATTTCAAGGAAACGGAATTGTACCTATTCTCACTAAACAAAATGTAAAGAAAGACATAAACAATGTCTATCATGTTCCAGATCTGAAACATAATCTGTTAAGTGTAGGAAATATTATTGAACATGGCTATAAGGTAATTTTTGAAGGAGCATCATGTAGGATATATGATAAAACTCCCAACATAAAAATTGATTTCTAAAATCCACATGACTATGAATAGAATGTTTTCCCTGACCCTGAGAACTGTAAATCAGATCCAATCATATGCATAAAGTGCATCCACCCCCGATGAAACTATGGTTTGGCATGAAAGATTTGGACATCTACCCTTTCAGAGTCTAAATCTTCTATAGAAGCACTCCCTGGTCAAAGGTCTACCTAACTTCAAAGAGAAAAATCCCCCATGTGAGTCTTGCATTCTTGGAAAACATAAGAGAACTAGTTTTACACTGTCCTCCACTCAAGCCAAACAACACTTAGAGTTGGTTCACACTGACCTATGTGTACCAATTCGAACAAATTCAATCGGTGGTAGCGTTTATTTTCTAAAGTTCATTGATGACTTTAGCAGGAAAATTTGGATCTATTTTCTCATACACAAGTATGAAACCTTTTCCAAGTTCAAAGAATTCAAAGCTGAAGCTGAAAAACAGAGTGGAAAATATGTAAAAGTTCTCAGGTCAAATGGAGGAGGAGAATACAGCTCCAAAGAATTTACAAATTTCTGCAAATACAAGGCATCATCATGCAAACTACAGCCGGATATACTCCACAACAAAATGGAGTGGCTGAAAGGAAAAATCAGACAATAATGAACATGGCAAGAAGCCTTCTCAGAGAGAAATGTCTGTCAAATATATTTTTGGATGAAGCAATAGCATGCTCAGTTTATCTCCTGAATAGATCTCCAACCAGTACCACCAGTCTCAAGATGAAGGTCCCTCAAGAAGCATGGAGTGGGACAAAGTTAAATGTTTTTCATCTCAGGATCTTTGGATGCATAGCATTCACTCACATACCTTCCAAACTGGGGAAGAAACCTGATGATAGAAGTGAGAAATACATTTTTGTTGGCTACGGTGAGACATCCAAAGCCTATAGACTCTACAATCTGATTTCAAAGAAACTAATTCTCAACAGAGATGTCAAATTTTTTGAAAATCAATTCTGGAGTGAGTCTGAAAATCGGCCTATGGACAGTCAAAATCCATTGTTTCGACTTCCTAAACACACAGACAATTCAGGACAGCAAACACATCAGCCTGCTCTTCCAAGATTGCAGGTACAAGGACAACCTGAAAGTCCTCAGGACAACACTACTTCAAGCAAAGAGTCATCCTCTGAACTGCAAAATCAGAGAACTCGAAGCTTGAGATAAATCCATCAGCAGTTGGATGATATTGATCAACACAATCTTTTTGCATTAATGTCATGTCAACCTACATCTTTTAAGGATGCAGTGAAAGAGCCACATTGGGTTCAAGCCATGAACCAAGAGATTGACTCCATTGAGAAGAACAAGACATGGGTTTTTGTTGATCTACCCAGACACAAGAAAAGTATTGGTGTCAAGTGGGTTTATAAAACTAAACTCAATGAAAAGGGACAGATTGAAAAACACAAGGCAAGACTTGTTGCCAAAGGATTCTCACAACAACCAGGTATTGATTATGGTGAAACTTTTACTCCAGTAGCAAGGTTGGACACTGTAAGGACTCTCTTATCCATATCATCTCAACACAAATGGAAAGTATACCAGATGGATGTCAAGTCAGATTTCCTGAATGGTGTCTTAGAAGAAGAGGTTTATGTGGATCGGCCACCTGGATTTGAAGTCAAAGAGAAGCCATCCAAAGTGTATTGGTTGAAGAAATCCTTGTATGGATTAAAGAAAGCCTTGTATGGCTTAAAGCAAGCCTTGTATGGCTTGGTACAACATAATTGATACTTACCTGATCAAGAGTGGTTTCAGAAAAAGCCAAAATGAGTCAACTCTTTACACCAAAACTGATAAGCAAGGTAAAATTCTGATTGTATGTTTATATGTTGATGACATGATATATTGGAAATCTTGAGTTAACCAATTTTAAACATGCCATGCAATCTGAGTTTGAGATGACAGTTCTTGGAATAATGAAATATTTTTGGGGGATTGAGGTTGACCAATCAACCAAAGGCATTTTTGTCTGTTAGCAAAAGTATGCAGCAAATATCATCAAAATATTCTACATGGAAGACTTTAATCCAACAAAAACTCCTATACCCCTAGGCACAAAATTGAGCAAGAAAGATGAAGGCCCTATAGTGCATTCTACCCTGTACAAAAGTTTAGTAGGCAGTTTGTTGTATCTTACAACAACGAGGCTTGATATTATGTATGCAGCCAGCTTTGTTTCCAGGTTCATGGAATCCCCCAAATATTCTCACTGGAAGATGGCGAAAAGGATTTTGAGATATGTTGCAGGCACTCTCAATTTTGGCCTATGGTACACTCAGTCTAATGATAATCATCTCTCTGGTTACACAGACAGTGATTTTGCAGGAATCCTAGATGATAAGAAAAGCACCTTAGGACATTCTTTTCACCTAGGCACAAACCTAATTTCATGGGCATCAAATAAGCAGCCCATTGTATCAATATCTTCTACAGAGGAAGAGTATGTCTCTACTACCTCAGCTTCTTATCAAGTTGTGTGGTTGAGAAGAATATTGAATGATATGTCACATACAGAAAAGGTCCAACTCCTATCTTCTGTGACAACACCTCAGCAATTTCTCTATCCAAAAATCATGTGTTTCACAAGAAAAGCAAGCATATTGACACTCGTTTTCACTTCATATGCGAGCTAGTCAATAATGGTGACATAGAAATTCAATTCTTTGGCTCTCGAGATCAACTCGCAGATATTTTTACAAAGCCACTAGGAAAATCCGTTTTTTATTTTCAGAGACAGCACTTGGGCATTATCAGTGCTGATGTTTGTAACTATTGAGTTTAAGAGGGAGTGTTAAATATATTTGTAACCTCAACAGTATGTGATTGTACATTGCCAGTTGTCCTGGCCAGTTGTACGATTGTTTCTTGATTTTCTTGATTTGTTGAAGCTTATTTAGCTCAGCTCTTTCCTTTAATGAATTGTGCTCTGCTCATTCTTGTTTTCCAATCTCGTCTTCTCTGTAATATCTTCTTTTCTTCTCATTTTGTCAATTTTGCCAGAGGATCGGGGCATAGAAACTCTACTAAAATGAAACCAAGGGACCATACGCCAATACTTGGGTTGTAGTTGCTACAATTAAAAACAGGATCACATCTTTGAGGAACAATTCCAGGGCTCTGAACGATGCAGTAACCACAAATCTGGTCATTTCGGGCGTTGATCTCCTTAGAATCCTGAAGTCACATAATTTTATTTGCATGGTTTCATAATCGAATAGAATATTGTTATGCTTCAAATCTCTATGTATCACATTGGCATTGTGGAAGTATTGTAGGCCCTTCAAGATATTACATAATCACTTTAGTATCCATGTAAACCATCACAAAATTTCTCTCCACTTCCATGGCATGAGATTTAAGGAATGTCTGTAAACTCCATTGCACCATCTCCATGACAATATGAATCTCGTTAAAATGATGGATGTCAACGGGTCGCATGACTCCCTTTTATGTAATAATGAAAGAGTGGTTGATCTGAGTCACTTCATGATGAATTTGTTGTTCGCTCAACATTGTCAAGCAATATTTTCCGTCCCTCGGACCAATCATCTTGATGGCAACAAGGTCATTGTTGAAAGTGCCTGATCCATGTACATAGATCCAAATCTGCAAGATCCAAAAAGTTCAATAACCTCTTACTTCTCATCTAATGATCTCACCCCATAACAAGTTGTCATCTTCATTTTTCTTGTAAAACTCCCCATAGGAATCTTGATAATTCAAAACCTGGCAAGTGTTGCCTTGATTTCCATAATTTCATGGTGGATTATTTTTATGTTTGTTGTGGTTAATTCATTCTATGTTTGTTTCCAAATACATATTGGTAGCCCTAAAGCTTTGATATCAATTTGGAGTGAACCAAATTAAATAAATAAACATTTGTATTGAGTTACAATGGCATGCATGTAAATACACATAGGGATGATAAGTCATGTCCTTGGAAAATTGCATGACTTATCATTATTACATATTAATTATTACATTGTATAATGATTGTCCTATGACTCTTATTACATGATATTTATTCCCCGGCCAGATGGTTGTGTTGACTAGGTTCTGAGCCATGCAATGTGTCAGTAGACCTGTGGGATCCCAAATGGATTAACGTCCTATCTGTATTGGGTAAGTTACGGTGCTTTGAGTGTTGAAGTTGCATGCCAATGAGAGGAACCTCGAGGGGTACGATCTCTGATCTGGTGGGAGTTGTCTCTTTAATGCCATTAAATCCATCCTTGGGGATGGGTCTCCCCGGGGTTTGCGCCCCCAACACCCTATATGGGGAAATTAATGAATTATGTTACAAACATAAATAATAATAATTAATTAATAAAAATACATTATAATGAAAAGACATGGTTATTAATGAAAGGGTACTCTACCTAGGTATATATAACGGGGCCCTCAGTTGTTATCTATCATCTCATATTCATATTCTTATACATTACTATTTAATATATATTATTATCCTAACTGGATTTATTTATATTCCAAGTATTTTGGATATTTCGTGTATGAACCGAGTTGGTTCGTCACATTTGGTTTCAGCCTATTAACCCCCAGACCTTTGGTCAAATTTTATTGCTCTTGGGAACATATCTATTGGTTTTTAACCATAACAACAGTTTTTTGAGTTTCTCTAATTCTAATTCTCAACGACACCAACTTTTGGCCATTTAAAAATCCATTGAAGAAAGAAGTTTCGTTGCTAAATCATAAAAAAAAAAAAATTTAAAAGAAATATGTGTGTTCAAAGAAGAAAAATATTCAAAATATCTATATCATAAAAAGGTATAAAGTTTATAAAAAAAAATTAAAAAATAGAAAAAGATATAAAAAAATAATTAAAGGAAAAAAACATTATTAATACTATTATGAAGATCCATACAGGACATAATCGTAAACCAGTTGTCAACCATATTGTCGTTGTCGCTGTCATACTTTCCTGACCGCACTCTATCACCATACAATTCATAATTAAATTATAGGTTGAGTCAATAAATTATAGGGAAACCGGTATACAAAAGATAATTCTTGCTGCAAATTGAAGTTTGCAAAAGAAAAATCCGCTATAAATTGAAGATTGTACAGTCGCTTTAACAATTAAGCACAACTATCATACCTCTACCAGCCATACTCGAACAGAAACAGAGGAATGAGACGGGTGCAGCTGGTTCAAGTGCGAGGTTGGACGTGTATGGATGATTTGGGGATGTATGGACGGGTAGGTGGTGAAGTAATGGTGGGGATGTATGGATGGCGTGGTTCAGGTGCGAGGCGGGACAGGTATGGATGATTTGGGGATGTATGGATGGGTAGGTGGTGAAGTGATGGTCGAGATGGGCGGATGGTATGGATGGCATGTATGGACGGGTAGCCGGCCGGAAGGCGGAGGCGATTGGCTACAAGAGTCTGGATGTCGGAAAAGGGTTGTCGGCAAAGGTCCATTTCATTTTTCCAAGTATATCAAGGTTATAAAAAAATTACACGAGATATTATTTATCATAAATTATCGATGAAAGCAAAATGGATCCAAGTAATAGGAAAAAGAAAAAAAAGATTCCCTAAAATTTCAGAGTTCTTGCTTCAGTACTATTTAGAGTCAAAGGGACACTAAGAGGGAAAGATATCAATATTTCTATCGCTCCCACCGCACATAATAATTATATTAGTACTAAATTCACTAAGCTGTTATTGATTCTCGAGTCAAATATAATTGAAAAACTAAATTCGTGGAACGAAAAACAATATAGCATAAGCAATTTACAACTAAACATTGGATATTATACTTGTGTATCATAATTCACTGTTAAATCCTTGTAGAACGATAATTCTACTCAACTCTTCATCACTCATATTATCTTGTATTGCCAATCCCAACAACTTCAAGAACAAAGACTTATGCAAAGACATTACAAACGAGAGTAAAGACATAAAGCCTTTTTCATCAATATGCTTTTAGGACAAAGCATTTCTAAAGAGGAAGACAATGTTATGAACATAAATAATAATAATTAATTAATTAAAATAAATTATAATGAAAAGATGTGTCTTATCGAAAAGATGTGGATATTAATGAAAGGGCACTTCACCTAGGTATATATGACGAGGCCCTTAGTTGTAATCGATCATCTCATATTCATATTCCTATACATTATTATTCAATATATATTATTATCCTAAATGGATTTCTTTATATTTCAAGTATTTTGGATATTTTTTGTATGAACCAAGTTGGTTCATCACAAATTCATTTAGATGTATGGTTTAAAAGTTTGTTTTTCTTTGAATATATCTAAGTAAATTCACTTAAAATATTTAAATGTTCTTTAATACTGGATAAGCTCTTCATCTAAATTTATTTCGTTTACTTAAAGTGATGGAAATTAATTGATAATGAATTTAGCACATTGGGCATCTAACATCTTTCTAAATTCATGCTCATCACACCAATTGCAATCAAAACGATGACATATTGATCTTAATGACTTAGTTTTTTAAAGCTTAATGTATTAATGATGGTTTATATCTCTTCAATACTTTACTATCTCAATGTTCCATGCAAATCATAATTTAAACCCTTGGATGCATGAATCCATGGTATAGATGTTGAAACGAAATTCATAATAACCCTAACATCTCACTTTTGTTATATTTGAGTAATTTACTGTTGGAAAATATGTGGTAATGAGGGGTTGTCTTTGAAATATCATTTTGATCTTTGACATAATGTTCTCAAAGGTCTAAAAAAATGCATACTAATTTTTAAACATTTATCTTAGAACTTGATGTATGCTCTCACCTTCCTGGAAATTTTGGATATCAAGGGTTATTTCTTGGAACATTATCATTTACACCTAAGGAAATATTAAATTTCTAACTTGAAGTTTCATTTTATTGGCTTAAATATGTTGATATGAAAAAAAAAAATGATTGGGATATTTCATGGGGATCATGTTTTAAATGACTGGTCATGCTTTAAATGACTAGATCGATGCTTAACATGCCTCAATGATTCACTCATTAAACCAACATTTCGCGCATGTTGTTGGTTAAATAATTGTGCTTTAGCATGGTTTATTTTCCTAGTCTACTACAAGTAAAGAATCTTGAAATGGAGTTGAACTCAATCTAACTTTCAAGAGTACATAACTATTTAATAAATGTGTCATGTGATGAGTTTTTATTTAGTAATAGCTTATGGTTAATAACATTGGCATTATCTCAGAAGCACTTGAATCTTTCAATCCATTGGATCATGTGGTGATGGTTAAATGAATGGTATAAACACTTTTCCATATCCATTACTACATGAACCCAACTATGTTGATGAATGGATCTTAAATTTGATATTGAAATGTTCATGATAAACTTGCAAATACATTGCAACTTTATGGATGACGTTTCTCAAGCTTGAGTACTCTTGAACTTAATCATTGTGATCTTAAATGATGTTTATGAATGAATCTCAAATCTAATATCTAAATTACAGACACAAACATAACTTGGTGGATGTTGTAACTTCTTAATCTCAATTTGGACCCAAGCATTCTTGGATGGGATACATAATTTGTGATCTAGTCATAACTAGTAATCTAATATTGTAACATTCACTTAAGTCATTCCCAACACTCTCATACATAAGTACATGTTTAAACTTATAATCCACATAGGGACACTTGTGTTACTTGAAGTAATCAATTAAGTGATTTTCATACTTAATATTTTCCTCAACATTAAAATCAAATTGGTAATTGGTTATTGCGCTTCGCATTCAATCTAAGCTAACTAACACTCACACTCCATCTATAATGATTTAAGTAGATTGATCATAGGTATTCCCCCCTAGACTAGGATACCTCTTTCCACGGTTTAAAATGAGGGGCAAGGCCACCAAGGTGATAGTGGTCGGCTTGCCTAAGAGTTGTCTCTAGGATCTCCTGCTAAGGTTAGGACTTTTCCTTTTAGGAAAGAGTTTGAGAGATAATAGTTAAATGTGTGTCTTTGTGGTTTTGGTAGATCTAAGACACTTGTCTTGGTATTGTATGGAGATGTGATGGTCTTTGCAGGAAGTACCAAACAAGTCATGATGTGGTGTCCAGATATTTTGGCTCATGAACTTGATATGAAAGATGTTGGAGTTTGGAAAGTTATTGATGGTAAAATGTTATGTTCCTTCATATTCACAAGTGTTCAAGCCCCCAGCAGAGGGGATTTTTGATATGTTGTGATAGTCTCTTGTTTTGTTAGATATAGTGATACTTCTAAATTTTATATGATTTTCATTTCAGCACAATGGAATATTGTGGTGAGATGACATGTGAAATTAGATGTAGATATATAGTCCTATAGACTACATGTATCTCCTTTAGTGATTCAAGGGAGTGAGGAGGTTGATGTTCCAAATTTTGATTTAGAGGTAAGATAAGAGTTATATCCAAGTGTGGGCGAGGAGAACTTAAGAAAGGATAAATCCTTACCCTCTACCTTATCCCGTAGGAAGCCAAGATGGCTTACTGAGACATCGTAGGATGCACAAGAGCATGTAGGAGCACTTAGATTTTTTATGAGGGAAAGTATTCCTCCTAGGACATATGCTAACCATATTGCATTAACTACTTCCATTTGTGATCCTCTTAGTTGTTTTGAGGAGGTGAAGTGTGATTCCTTTATGGAAGAGAATGATGTTTGAGCAATAGTTCCTTTTTAGGGGCTAGTGATTGATTCTAAAATTGTTGCAAATTCAAATTTGCAGATGAGAATTTTAGTTGAGATGCTAAGGGAGAATATTGATGTTTGTGAAAATGATTTCCTCGTAAATAGAAAGTGTTATCTTTTGAGGTTACACCAAAATTATTTACACCATGCTTGGGGTGCTTCATGTGATATGAAGTGCATGGTGTAATGTATATCCTTGGTTGTATCTAAGTGAAAATACAAATTGGAGATAGCTTACTCATGGATTTATAGACCTTGACTTGATGCTTATGTGGTGCACTTCCTTGAAAGGTTGGTATCTAATATGACATGGTGACATTCTTCATGAGGTGCACACGAAGGGCTTGGTTGTTTGCTTGGGAGGATAACCTATTTGGAGGAGGAATTTTGGGGAATTTAAGCTGAGGGAACTTAACCCTAGGTAGCATGGGGCCACTTGGTTGCTTACATGGAGGCTTGTTCTTGACCTGAGGACACTTGGGTTGGGGAGTGTTAATGGAGGTGTGGTGAAACTAGAGGTACACATGGCTTAGAAAGGTGTGTTGTAGCATTGGAGGCATTTTGAGGAGGAACATTGGATGCTTCTTATGGAGTGCTCACCTTAGGACACTTTCTCGGTGGACATGCATACCTTGGAGATTGACATGTGTCACTTAGAATTGGAGCACTTCACATGTGGACATATCTATTGTTTAGTTAGTTTTCTTGTTGTGGACATGATCCACTTTATTATTTTTTGCCTCCCTCAACTTTCATATAAATAAAGTGAGGAGAGAGTATTTTCATTCATCATTATGATCCCATCATTGTATTATAGATGTGAGAGCTAGAGCATACTTGTCGCTATTACTTG
>JASDQU010027172.1:12742-23539 GCA_032191745.1 Picea mariana
CAATTTTAAAGATCCTTTAGCATTGGCCAACAACCAGTGAATCTACAAATCATTACATATCCCATGAAATAACCTTCAAGGTCATCCTTAACCCATGAGGGTTTCAACCACACAAACATAACCAATGTAGTGTCATAAATGGAAAAAGATGGAAGAAACTTGTCTTTTCCAAGAGCAAGAGAGAATCCATATTAAAATAAATTTCCTTGCCACGGGTTGTGTATTTTGAGGGGGTAAGCATATGAGTTTGAAAATATTAGAGACAATGTTAACTGGAAATGATGAGACCTTCCCACAAAATTAACAACATGTGATACAAGTGGCACTTTTAGAGGGTGAACACATCAAATTAACTTGGAAAAAGTATGCACTAAACTTGGGTATGGAATGTATCCCATCATTGTTGCGAGAAAACTATATAGGGGAGTGGGTGGAATCATGAAGCAATAATAGACTACCATGGCAACTAGGGAAAATCCTTGTTGTAGGTGAGAAATGACTTGTGCTCGATTTCTTCAACAACTCTATTAGTTTCTTCTTCTATTACAACACAAAAAATTATCCTCATTTTTAGGACAACTACAAAGAAAAGGTGATTTAGAAAACACTAGTGTTAACCCACTTGCAAAGAATAACAAGCCCCATGACTTTTGATTTCTACACAATAAAAAATAAAAATACAAAATTTTGGCATTTTTTGTGCTACAAGTAGGCCTAGAATTTGACATCCCACATGGTTTGAGAATGCTCATTCAATGGTATTCCTAATGATTCCTATTCCACACCAACACCATTATAATTTGTGTAATCTCACTTCTAAGTAGTGTCTTGCATATTGTTGTTTTGGCTCAAACACAATATTTTCTCTTCATACAAACTCAAAATCCTTTTCATCCTTTCAATTTAGAAATAGATTTGTCCTTCTAGGTCCTTGGTATTTTTGTTGCTACACCCTTAACCTCCCAATATTTCCCTCTTTTTCAATGCCAAATTTGCAAAATCCCTTTGCTCCAACAATGTTTTGAACTTCAAATCCCCTTCACCAATGACTAACCTACCTCTTTATTACCTCCTCCAATCATTTGTTTCTTCCAAGAATCTAAGAGAAGTCACAAGCAATTGTTGTCAAGATATTTACATCCATAGTTGTTAGTTTTCACTCAACCAAATTGTAGAGGGTGTAGTCTTACTTCCTCCTAGTCACCAAGCTTATTGTTGCCCCACAATAGTACTAATGTGAAGTGTGGAGGGAATGCCTCTTTTCTTTCAAACCCCATAGTATATACCTTTGAATCCACATTGGTATATATCTCCACATCAATACTCCACTTCACTTTCCTTTGCACTTAACATGAAGTACAAAGTGCAAAGGCAATGCTCTAAGCAAACAAATTTATGCTCTACATAGCCCCTTACTTTTTATGTGATTTTTTCTATGTGCATCAGCCTTCCCCATAGCCTTTACACCATGTCACCCTTTTTCCTTATCCTTTTTCTTTTATATGCAAAGTGAAAAGTGAAAATATATGAACTTCCCTTCACTACATTCTTAGCTCTGCATGCATAAAATGTTTTAAGGAAAAATAATAGGATTTTTGCCAAACTTGCAAAGGAGGTTTTGTTGAAGGCCTTAAACCCTGTAAAACTGTATCTTAGAGAACTAAAATTGAACATAAGAAAAAAAAAAACATTAAAGAGAACCTTCTTTATTATTGGTCTATTTAGGATTGAACCACACATCCCCATTAGGAGACTTTTGGTCTATAAGCTTCATCCCCTTCTAGTTCTTTCACCTCTAGTTCTTCCCTATGATCCTTATGAGTATTCAAGATGTGTATGGTGGTCTCTATAATCATAAATGTTTACTATGTTAGAAATGATGAAATTTGATTCAATGTTGTATAGGTGTACTAAGTTAACTATGACATTTGCATGGTATTTTTAAAATTTGGGTCATTTTGCAGTACTGCACACATAGTAGTCTATCAAGAAATTATTTCTTTGCTTAAAACCTCTTGCTCCTTCCCATGGCTAGTTTTCATTGAAGTTGAATTTATTACATTTCATTTTACTCTTGCATGGTTTAAAGAGTCAAGTCAAAATTCCATCAGTTTCACGACCACTCCTTTGAGTAACAACAACCTAAAATCAAGCGCTAATTAAAATTTATCTAGCAAATTTTCTAGGGATATTCAAACCCATCTTAGCTTAGGTGTAGAGCTTTGGAATAGGATTGTGAGAATAACTTTCCAAAGCTGATAAACAAACATAAATCATTGAGTTAGGGAGTGAAATACAGTTGCTATATCACTGACTTTGGGAAGCCCTTCTAACACAAGGGTCAATCACGAGGTCGCCTTGGGGCCCTCAGAGTAATCAACCATGCTTTGTTGGTATTGGTGTTGACTATTGACTATGCCCCCTCTGCTTTGGTATTGTAGGTGGTACCATAAAGGCCATAATCTTTTAGACTTCCTACACAAGGTGACAACACAGGGAAGGTGGTGTTGTACCTGGGATCAATGTTGGCTAGACTCACTCGGACTCTTTGGAGGGTTGCCCACTGCTCGTTGAGGTAACTTGCACTAGGGCATTAGTTTGTTAAGCTGGTTTTCAAAATAACTTTCCCACCCACCGAAACTCATCCCCTTCACGCATTGATTCTACGATGTTGGATTCCATCACCAACTGGCGCTTCTTTGTGAGAAGGTTTGTTTGCATGCTTGACTCCTAGATTAATTAGCGTGTGTTGTTTTTTATCCTGAGTTGGCCTTAGGATTGAGTTTGTGTCTAATGGCATCAGGTTCGGGTTGATTCCTCATTTGATCAATACAAAATATGGATACAATTAAAATAAAAGGTAACAAAGAGGTAACAAATAGATCATACCTAACTTACGTCTTATAATTCTTCGACATTGTTCTTTACACTTAGTTCAAAAAACGCCAAATGGAATGGATTACACAAGGTTAATGGACTAGGTGACTATATTTTCCATCCGCTCTCGAGGTAATGTTTCATAAATTGGACCCCTTAATCCAAATATTGGTTTGCTTCAAACTGAGAAAAACACTAGTTCTTGAAATCAATGAGTAAAGCAACATCCGAGGCATGGAAACTGAGAGTGAGGGGTACTCTAGCTAAAATGCTATACCAGGAATCCATCATTGTTGATGGCTCCTCAATCCAAGTCTCGTTTTTCATTTTATGCCCAATTGCAAGTCGCATCCCAAACCATTTCGAGGACTCTTGGCAATTCCTCCTCAGGGCATAAAAGCCTAACAAAGCATAATTTTTGAGGTCCATTAGATTCTGTATGCTTTTTAGGCATGGACTAGGTGACCACATTGTCTATCCACTCCCGAGGTATGGTTTTCTAAATTGGACCCGTAAATCCAAATGTTGCATTGTTTCTTATCGAGCAAAGCACTAGTTATTGAAATCGATGAAAAAAACAATTTCCGAGGGGCTGGAACTAGGAGTGAGGGGTGCTCTAGCTAAAATCCCAGGCCAAAAATCCAACAGAGATGATGGTTCCTCAATCCGATTCTCGTTTTTCATTTTATGCCCAGTTGCAAGTCGCATCCCAAACCATTTCAGAGACTCTTGGCCAATTCCTGCTCAGGGCATAAAAGACTAACAGAGCAACATTTTTGAGTTCTGTGAGATGCTGCAAGATTTTTTAGGCATGGAATAGGTGACCAAATTATCCATCCACTCCCGAGGCATGGTTTCATAAATTGGCCCCTTAATCCAAATGCTACATTGCTTCAAATTGAGAAAAACACTATTTCTCGAAATCAATGATTAAATCAACTTCTGAGGCATGGCACCCGTGAGTGAGGGGTGATCTAGATGAAATACTATCCCAGGAATCCATCAGAGTTGACGGTTCCTCAATCTGAGTCTCGATATTCATTATATGCCTAGTTGCAAGTCGCATCCCAAACCATTTTCGGGACTCTTGGTCAATTGCTCCTGAGCGCATAAAAACCTAACAGAGAATCATTTTTGAGTTCTGTGAGATGGTGCAAGATTGTTTAGGCATGGAATAGGTGACTATATTTTCCATATACTCCCGATGCATGGTTTCATAAATTGGACCCCTTAATCCAAATGTTTCATTGGTTCAAATTGAGAAAAACACTAGTTCTCGAAATCAATGAGTAAAGCAATTTCTGAGGCATGGCACCTGGGAGTGAGGGGTTCTCTAGCTAAAATCCTATGCAAAGAATCCATCAGATTCAACGGTTCCTCAATCTAACTCTCGGTTTTTTTTTTATGCCCAATTGCAAGTCATATCCCAAACCATTTCAGGGACTCTTGGCAATTCCTCCTCGGGGCATAAAAGCCTAACGGAGCAGCATTTTTGAGCTACATGAGATTCTGCAGTCTTGTTTAGGCATGGATTAGGTGACCACATTGTCCATCCACTCCCGAGGCATGGTTTCATAAATTGGACCCCTAAATCCAAATACTGCATTGCTTCAAACTGAGCAAAACACTAGTTCTCGAAATCAATGATTAAATAAACCTATGAGGCATGGCACCTGTGAGTGAGGGTTGCTCTAGATGAAATCCTATCCCAGGAATCCATCAGATTCAATGATTATTTAATATGAGTCTTAATATTCGTTATATGCCCAGTTGCAAGTTGCATCCCAAACCATTTTAGGGACTCTTGGTCAATTGCTCCCGAGGGCATAAAAACCTAACGGAGCAGCATTTTTGAGTTCTGTGAGATGTTGCAAGATTTTTTAGGTGTGGACTAGGTGAACTTATTTTCCATCCGCTCCCAAGGCATGGTTTCATAAATTGGACCCCTTAATCCGAATGTTGGTTTGCTTCAAACTGAGCAAAACACTAGTTCTCGAAATCAATGAGTAAAGAAACTTCCGAGGCATGGCACCTAGGAGTGAGGGGTTCTCTAGCTAAAATCCTATGCTAGGAATCCATTGGAGTCAAAAGTTCCTCAATCCGAGTCTTGGTTTTTCATTTTATGCCCAGTTGCAAGTCGCATCCCAAACCATTTCGGGGACTCTTGGAAATTTCTCCTTGGGGCATAAAAAGCCTAACAGAGCAACATTTTTGAGCTCCATGAGATTTTGCATGCTTGTTTAGGCATGGACTAGGTGTCCACATTGTCCATCTGCTCCCGAGGCATGGTTTTGTAAATTGGACCCCTAAATCCAAATGTTGCATTGCCTTTTACTGAGCAAAGCACTAGTTATCAAAATCGATGAAAAAAACAACTTTCGAGGGGTTGGAACCACGAGTGAGGGGTGATCTAGCTAAAATACTATGCCAGGAATCCAACAGAGATGACGGTTCCTCAAACCGAGTCTCTATTTTTCGTTTTATTCCCAGTTGCAAGTCCCATCCAAAACCATTTCGGGGACTCTTGGCCAATTCCCGCTCAGGGCATAAAAGAATAATGGAGCAACATTTTTGAGTTCCATGAGATGCTGAAAGATTTTTTAGGCATGGACTAGGTGACCAAATTATCCATCCACTCCCAAGGCATGGTTTCGTAAATTGGCCCCTTAATCCAAATGCTGCATTGCTTCAAACTGAGAAAAACACTAGTTCTCGAAATCAATGATTAAAGAAAATTCAGAGGCATGGAACGCATGAGTGAGGGGTGCTCTAGATGAAATCCTATCCCAGGAATCCATCAGAGTCAACAGTTCCTCAATCCAAGTCTCGATATTCGTTATATGCCTAGTTGCAAGTCGCATCCCAAACCATTTCAGGGACTCTTGGCCAATTTCTCCTGAGGGCATAAAAACCTAACGGAGAAACATTTTTGTGTTCTATGAGATGATGCAATATTGTTGAGGCATGGAATAGGTGACTATATTTTCTATCCACTCCCAAGGCATGATTTCATAAATTGGACCCTTTAATCCAAATGTTGGTTTGCTTTAAACTGAGCAAAACACTATTTCGCGAAATCAATGAGTAAAGAAACTTCTGAGGCATGGCACTAGGGAGTGAGGGGTTCTCTAGCTAAAATCCTATGATAGGAATCCATTGGAGTCAACGGTTCCTCAATCCGAGTCTCGGTTTTCATTTTATGCCCAGTTGCAAGTCGCATACCAAACGATTTCAGGGACTCTTGGAAATTCCTCCTTGGGGCATAAAAGCCTAACGAAGCAACATTTTTGAGCTCCATGAGATTTTTCATGCTTGTTTAGGCATGGAATAGGTGACCACATTTTCCATCTTCTTCTGAGGCATGGTTTCATAAATTAGACCCCTAAATCCAAATGTTGCATTGCTTATTACCAAGCAAAGCACTAGTTATCGAAATTGATGAAAAAAAAAACTTTCGAGGGGTTGGAATCAGGAGTGAGGGGTTCTATAGATAACATCCTATGCCAGGAATATAACAGAGATGAAATTTCCTCAATCCGAGTCTCGGTTTTCGATTTATACCCAGTTGCAAGTCGCATCCCAAACCATTTTTGGGGACTCTTGGCCAGTTCCCGCTCAGGGCATAAAAGACTAACTGAGCAACATTTTCACATTCTGTGAGATGCTGCAATCTTGTTTAGGCATGGAATAGGTGACCAAATTATCCATCCTCTCCCAAGGCATGTTTTTGTAAATTGGCCCTTTAATCCAAATGCTGCATTGCTTCAAACTGAGCAAAACACTAGTTCTCAAAATCAATGATTAAAACAACTTCTGAGGCATGGTACCCATGAGTGAGGGGTGCTCTAGATGAAATCCTATCCCAAGAATCCACTAGAATTGATGGTTCCTAAATTCGAGTCTCGATATTAGTTATATTCCCAGTTGCAATTCGCATCCCAAACCATTTTCGAGACTCTTGGTCAATTGCTCCTAAGGGCATAAAAAACTAATAGAGAACATTTTTGGGTTCTGTGAGATGTTGCAAGATTGTTTAGGAATGGACTAGGTGACTATATTTTCCATCCACTCCCGAGGCATGGTTTCATAAATTGGACCCCTTAATCCAAATGTTGGTTTTCTTCAAACTAAGCAAAAAACTAGTTCTCGAAATCAATGAGTAAAGAAACTTCCGAGGCATGGCACCCGAGAGTGAGGGGTTCTATAGCTGAAATCTTATTCCAGGAATCCATCAGAGTTGACGATTCGTCAATCAGTGTCTCATTTTTCGTTTTATGCTCAATTGCAAGTCGCATCCCAAACCATTTCAGGGACTCTTGACAATTCCTCCTCGGGGCATAAAAGCCTACCAGAACAATATTTTTGAGCTCCATGAGATTTTTCATGCTTGTTTAGGCATGGAATAGGTGACCACATTGTCCATCCTCTCCTGAGGCATGGTTTCATAAATTGGAACCCTAAATCTAAATGTTTCATTGCTTCTTACTGAGCAAAGCACTAGTTTTTGAAATCGAAGAAGAAAACAACTTCTAAGGGGTTGGAATCAGGAGTGAGGGGTTCTCTAGATAAAATCCTATGCTAGGAATCCAACAAAGATGACGGTTCCTTAATCCGAATCTTGGTTTTCATTTTATGCCCATTTGCAAGTCACATCCCAAACCATTTCGGGGACTCTTGGCCTATTCCTTCTCAGGGAATAAAAGACTAATGGAGCAACATTTTTGAGTTCCATGAGATGCTACAAGCTTAGGCATGGAATAGGTGACCAAATTATCCATCTTCTCTCGAGGCATGGTTTCGTAAATTGGCCCCTTCATTAAAATGCTACATTGCTTCAAACTGAGAAAAACACTAGTTCTCGAAATCAATGATTAAAGTAACTTCAGAGGCACGACACCCGTGAGTGAGGGGTAATCTAGATGAAATCCTATCCCAAGAATCCATCGAAGTCAGTGGTTCCTCAATCAGAATCTTGATATTCGCTATATGCCCAGTTGCAAGTAGCATCCGAAACCATTTCAGAGACTCTTGGTCAATTGCTCCCAAGGGCATAAAAACTTAACGGAGCAGCATTTTTTAGTTCTGTGAGATGCTGCAAGATTATTTAGGAATGGAATAGGTGACTACATTTTCCATTTTCTCCCGAGGCACGGTTTCATAAATTGGACCCCTTAATCCAAATGTTGGTTTGCTTCAAACTGAGCAAAACAATAGTTGTCAAAATCAATGAGTAAAGCAACTGCTAAGGCATGGCACCTGGGAGTGAGGGGTTCTCTAGTTGAAATACTATGCCAGGAATCCATCAGAGTCGATGGTTCCTCAATCCGAGTCTCGGTTTTCGTTTTACACCCAGTTGCAAGTCACATCCCAAACCATTTCAGGGACTCTTGGAAATTCCTCGGGGCATAAAAGAATAACAAAGCAATATTTTGAGCTCCATGAGATTCTGCATGCTTGTTTAGGCATGTAATAGGTGAGCACATTGTCCATCCTCTCCCGAGGCATGGGTTTGTAAATTGGACCCCTAAATCCAAATGTTGCATTGCTTCTTACTGAGAAAAGTACTAGTTATCAAAATCGATGAAAAACAAAACTTTCGAGGGGTTGGAACTTGGAGTGAGTGGTGTTATATATAAAATCCTATGCCAAGAATCTAATAGAGATGATGGTTCCTCAATACGAGTGTCGATTTTTTTTTATTCCCAGTTGCAAGTTGCATCCCAAACCGTTTCAGGGACTCTTGGCCAATTCCCGCTCATGGCATAAACGATTAACGAAGCAACATTTTTTATTTCCATGAGATGATGCAAGATTGTCGAGGCATGGAATAGGTGACCAAATTACCCATCTTCTCCTGAGGCACGGTTTCGTAAATATGCCCCTTAATCCAAATGTTGCATTTCTTCAAACTGCGCAAAATACTATTTCTCAAAATCAATGATTAAAGAAACTTATGAGGCATGGAACCCATGAGTGAGGGGTGATATAGATGAAATCCTATCCCAGAAATCCATTGAAGTTGAGGGTTCCTCAATCCAAGTCTCGATATTCATTATATTCCCAGTTGCAAGTCGCATCCCAAACCATTTCAGGGACTCTTGGCGAATTGCTCATTAGGGCATAAAAGCCTAACAGAGCAACATTTTTGAGTTCTGTGAGATGTTGCAAGATTGTTTAGGCATGGAATAGGTGACTATATTTTCCATCCGCACCTGAGGCATTGTTTCATAAATTTGACCCCTTAATCCAAATGTAAGTTTGCTTCAAACTGAGCAAAACACTAGTTCTTGAAGTCAATGAGTAAAGGAACTTTCGAGGCATGACACCTAGGAGTGAGTGGTTATCTAACTAAAATCCTATTTCAGAATCCATCGGAGTCGATGGTTCCTAAATTTGAGTCTCGGTTTTTGTTTTATGCCCAGTTGCAAGTCGCATCCCAAACCATTTCGGGGACTCTTAGCAATTCCTCCTCGGGGCATAAAAGCCTAACAGAGCAACATTTTTGACCTCCATGAGATTCTACATGCTTGTTTAGGCATGGACTAGGTGTCCACATTGTCCTTCTGCTCCCGAGGCATGGTTTCGTAAATTAGACCCCTAAATCCAAATGTTGCATTGCTTCTTACTGAGCAAAGCACTAATTATCGAAATCGATGAAAAAAACAACTTCTGAGGGGTGTTCTAGATAAAATCCTATGCCATGAATCCAACAGAGACAACGGTTCCTCAATTCGAGTCTCAGTTTTTGTTTTATACCCAGTTGCAAGTCACATCCCAAACCATTTTTGGGACTCTTGGCCAATTCCCGCTCAGGGCATAAAAGACTAATAGAACAAAATTTTTGAGTTCCATGAGATGCTGCAAGCTTGTTTATGCATGGCCTAGGTGACCAAATTATCCATCAGCTCCCAAGGCATGGTTTCATAAATTGGCCCCTTAATCCAAATGCTGCATTGCTTCAAACTGAGAAAAACACTAGTTTTTGAAATCAATGATTAAAGAAACTTATGAGGCATGGTACCTGGGAGTGAGGGGTGGTATAGCTAAAATCCTATCCCAGTAATCAATTAGATTTGATGGTTCTTTAATCTGAGTGTCGATATTCGTTATATGCCTAATTGCAATTCGCATCCCAAACCATTTCGGGGACTCTTGGCCAATTTCTTCTGAGGGCATAAAAACCTAACGGAGCAACATTTTTGAGTTCCGTGAGATGTTGGAAGATTGTTTGGGTGTGGAATAGGTGACTATATTTTCCATCCAGTCCCGAGGAATGTTTTCATAAATTGGACCCCTTAATATAAATGTTAGTTTGATTCAAATTGAGCAAAACACTAGTTCTCAAAATCAACGAGTAAAGAAACTTTCGAGGCATGGCACCTGAGAGTGAGGGGTGTTGTAGGTGAAATCCTATCCCAGGAATCCATCGGATTCGATGGTTCCTCGATCCGAGTCTTGTTTTTTTTTTATTCCCAGTTGCAAGTCAAATCCCAAACCATTTCGGGGACTCTTGGCAATTCCTCCTTAGGGCATAAAATCCTAACAGAGCAACATTTTTGAGCTCCATGAGTTCTGCATGCTTGTTTAGGCATGGATTAGGTGACCAAATTGTCCATCTTCTCCCAAGGCATGGTTTCATAAATTGGAACCCTAAATTGAAATGTTGCATTGCTTCTTACTGAACAAAGCACTAGTTATCAAAATCGTTGAAAAAATAACTTCCGAGGGGTTGGAACTGGGAGTGAGGGGTTCTCTAGCTAAAATCCTATGCCAGGAATCCAATAGAGATGACGGTTCCTCAACATGAGTCTTGATTTTCATTTTATGCCCAGTTGCATGTCGAATCCTAAATCATTTCGGGGACTCTTGGCCAATTCCCGCTCAGGGCATAAAAGGCTAACAAAGAAACATTTTTGAGTT
>JASDQU010027175.1:5599-29557 GCA_032191745.1 Picea mariana
TCAACCACTATGACATAATTATTTTTTAAAGTTTGTAGTTGGCTTGAAAACTTGTTTGCGCAATAGTTTGAATGTCATCATTCAAAGGGAGTTTGAAAAGCAGGCCTCAAAAGAATTGGTACAGATGTTCGTTGTGTGTTGAACAGTCGTTGTCCACCTATTTATAACAATGCAAAGAAAGAAACAATGCATTTCAATTTTCAAGAAAGAGAAAATAATGTTACTGCAATCATTCCACTTATCAATGAGGTGTATGAGCCCCTTGGTTCTTCTATGACAGTAAACAATAACATAGCTAAGCAGATCCCTCTGAATGTGGGGGAGGATTGTGGTGCTGCTCATTGTTGGTTTTTCTTCTTATGAGGCACAAAGCCAAGAGTGATGAAATTATAGGTCTAAAGAAACATGTTGTTAAAGAAATTGCCTAGGCAAGAAAGAATGAAGGCTTCAAGATCTCTTCCAGTCACAAGTATCCAGGATAAGAGGACTACACAATGTACAAACAACTAGTGCAACCTACATGAGCTTGGCCATTTATATTTGTCTATACTTTGTTTCTGTCCTTTTTCTTTAGGGTATGATAGGATGATTTTGAAGATATAAGGTATCATACCCTCTTTATCAGTGGAATGGTGGCAAATTCCTGTACATAGCATTTTCACAAAATGTTTATACTTGTTTTATGGAGAATTTTGGATAGGTATGAAGATACAATGTGACATGGAATTGTAAATAAAGAAACAATGGTATGAAGCCTGAGTAATACCATTACAATAATTTGAATGCAGTGTGATTGGTTCAAAAGAAACGAGGCTACTAGCCTTCAAGTCAGAATTCAAACAAATCTTCTAGTATTTTGGCCCAAACTTCCTTTTACAAAAGTTTGCAGCGCCTGTCAGTTGTTTTTCACATATCATACTGCAAACCAGTGTATCTTCCACGGATACAAGACAAGTCTAAATTGAATTCTATTTTGGTCAAAGAAGAAGATGATTTGAAGTCCAGCAATGATTAAAGACTCCAGAAGGTGTTTGTCATCTTCCAACAAGCATGTGGAGCTATCGAAGACCTAGTATTAGGATGTGATCTGATTCCATGAAAATAGGATCGAGATCCTAATATTTTGTAAATGATTAGATTAAAGAAAATTTGTAGATATTCGATCTGGACTGAGAGGATCTCAGTTATGAATTGTAAGGATATAAAGCCAATGATTTCTACAATGTATAAGGGAGCATTCTTGATGACTATGGTTCGAGATTGAATACTTTTATACACTCATTATTGTAAAAAACTTGATATATATTTTGGAATGAAAATCTTCTTTCATTGATATTGTTCAGACTTCTATTCATCTTCCTTTTTTTGTACTTATGAGTTGAATGTCATGTTCATTTCCTAGTTTACTTAATGATTGATGACTATTATCTTATCTCTACATTAGTAAACTATTATCACAAATCTTCTGTTGGTTATTTTCAACCTTTCACATGTGTTTTCAATGTATGTGATGTTGTTGGCATAGTTAGAATTCTCCATACACCTATATTTTGCAAACCCTCTGATCAATAGCTCTTGAAGGCCTTATCTTGTCTAAGATATATTCAAATTATCTTTGAGCGAAAGGAGTGAGTGTGTGAATTATTCATCTTTGATCCAATCTTCAATACATTATTGAGCATTCTGATTAAGTTACTAGGCTCTCTTGATCTACAACCCGAAGAGAATCCTTGAGTGATAATAGGGCTCATAACCTGACTTGAAATTGACATTTAAAATGATGAAACAAATGTGAAAAATTATTGTTCCATTGAGAAAGCAACAACTTCCCCATACTATTTTTGTCTTCTTCATTTGGTGAAAGAAAAAATGGATTGGGCCCCTCAATTTATTTTTTTCATACTTTTGAGATTTCAAGAGTTGGGGACTTTTGAGCCCCTGTCTTGTAGTTCTAGACCTCTTTTGAAAAAATGTATCATCTTCCAACTTTGCCTTTGATTATGGTGCTAAGTCCTCTATGGTAGGTAGGACTTGTTGCATATCTTGATCCAACATGGAAGGCTCATAGAGTTTCAAATTATCCACATTCACCACTAAGTAAATGAACATGTATGGGGATAAACTGAGTCTAAAGGCCTAATTTCCCACCTTCTCCAATACCTCAAAAGGGCCATACCATAGATACTTTATTTCCTTATTTATCTATAACCAAACTATGTCTCCCACTTTTAATGACTTCTCAGTTCTGTGTTGATCATTCTCGACCTTATAGTTTTCTTGTGACTTCTTCAATGTCTCTTGTACTTGCAAATGGACATGTCTAATATTTTTAACAAATTTCTGTACTTTTACCTCTTCTCCTGTGATGTCTTCCCTCACTCCTTTTTTTTTCCATATACAACATCCAAGGGAAAAGACAGTAAATTCCCAAAGAAAGTTTCAAAATGATAATTACCAGTAGAAGTGTGGATTGTTCTATTATACGAGTGTTGAATATAGATCATATTTTCATCCCAGGTATTCATACGCTTATGACTGTAACCCCTAAAAATTTGTACCAATGTCTTGCTAACTACTTTTCTGTACCCATCTATTTGTGGATGAAATTTTGTAGATCTCTTCAACTTCATGTCCATCTTATCCCAAAGTGTATTTCAAGAGGCACTCATAAATTTTGTATCCCTATTTGAGATGATGCTCCTTGGATTCCCAAAGTGCACCCAAACCTATTCAAAGAAAATGTTTTTTGCTTCTTGTCCTTTTATGGTATTTTTACAAGGCATATGAATACATATCTTGCTAAACATGTCAACTTCCAAAAAATTGTAGTCATGTCCCTTCTTGGTTGTTGGTAAGCCACCCACAAAATCCATGGAAATTCTTTCCCAAGGTCAAGTGGATACATGTAAGTGATGATATAGACCTTGCTTTCTATTACTGGGCTTGTTAATACAACAAAACATGCATACTATAATATACTATGCTACTTCTTCTTTCATTTTGGGCCAGTACAAATACCTTTATAAGTTAGCAACTCTCTTCCCAACACCAAAATGTACCACAACCTTGGAGGTGTGAGCCTCTATGATAAGATGAAATATTTCACCTTTAGGAACACATAGCTTGTCTAGCTTGTAAAGTAACCCATCCCAGATATGATAGCCATCCTTTTCGTTGCCTTCTTCTACATGAATTTGTCCTTGTAGCTGCTTAAACAACTCTTTGAAGTCCTCATCTTTTGTGTATGCCACTTTATATGCATCATGGTAAAAAGGATCCATGTTCATAAGAGTTCCCAAAGTTGTAATATTGGATGTGGGTTGCCTTGAAAGAATTTTCACCAACTAATTAGTGTTTTCATTGTTATACTTGATGAATAGATGAAACTTCTGCAAAGCCCCATCCACTTATAATGTCTGGTTTGTTGAAGCTTACTCTGGTCCTAAAAATACTACAGTGGATGGTGATCTTTGTAGATAATGGTTTCCTTTCCCATCAGATAGTGCTTCCACTTCTTAATAGCTTCAACCAATGCATAGAATTCCTTATCATATGTAGGGTAGTTCAAAACTCCCCCATGAAACATCTCAGAATGATAACATATTGGCTTACCTCCTTGCATAAAAAATACTCCCACATCATGCCCACTTTCATCTATCTTCACTTCAAACATATTTTGCAAGTTAAGCAATCCAATAACTGGCATTTGACCAATCTTTCATTTTATCTCATCAAAATCCTTTTGTTGATTCTTTCCTCACTGGAAACTCTTACCTCTCATTGTTTCAACATCCCCATTTGTAATACCCTAATTAGGTTTGTAATTAATTATGATTAGTGATGGTTATCTCAGAATGGAGATAACCTTGCCATGTTGTGGCTTGTAAATGATGTAAATGTAAATGTGTAATGTAGAGGCCAAAACAACTAACTAATGGATGAAGCCTTGAGTACTAGCCATGATACCACTAGAGGAAAGAGTGAGGAGGCATAGAAAGGGGATTCATGTCCAAAGACCCCAAGCCACCTTGATGATTAATGATATGGAGGAAATAACCATAACTCCTCTAGCTTGCAGCTGAAGGAAATAAGTTAATGAGAGGGGGTTGGTAGTTGAACAACCAACCACCCCTAATGAATATAAGTATGGAGAGATATATGGATAGATTACCACCACCTTGTTTCCTGGATTGAACCAAATACTTCTAACATAAAAAAATAAAAATCATTGGTCCAGAAGATTCTAGGGAAAAAGCGTGAAGGTATGCATAGGTGCATGCAATAAAAATGCACGAGAGGGTGCAAGAGAAAAGGAGTTCAGAGTTCTAGTTTGGAAAGGAATTAACGTATGCAAAGTATGTTGTTCTTATGAGGGGGAGCGAGTGAAATGGAGGAATAATACACGCGAGAGAAGACATACAAGAATCAAAGAAAGACAATGTTGTGTGGCTAGTGTGAAGACCAAAACCCAACCTGAGCTGAGAGGGACACGGGCTTGATGCTTGCTGGAAAGAAACCAACATTGGAAGGGGAGAGTGTTGAGGGAAGGTGTAGCCATGAAGGAAATATTTTTTGTAGAGGAAATATATCTAGGAAGGAATTTGATAAACCTCATGGAGGCCCTAGGCTAGGTGGGTGTAAGGATTTTCAACCAGTGGTTGTTGTGAAGGAGAGTGGCCTTCACATTTTAAATTCTTTTGAGTGTATGAATAATTCCCTGGTGGTATCATGGCTTGGCACGGGGGTGGCATGCTTCCAAAGTGACAAAGACACAAAGCCTATGGTTGGGTGGAAATTCCTTCACCCACAATCATTTTGGATGTCTACATCTTATAAATAGATAAGCATTCTTTGTGCTCTGTGTATTTGAATATAATGAATAGATTTATGTCTATGTTTCCCCTCTTTGCACACTAATACATCTATTGTAGTGGGTTCCTTGTGAAAGAAACCAGATGTTTAATTCAAGGATTGAATGATTCCTAATGTTTATGATGTACACTTCACTTTAAAGTATTTCCTATGCATGATAAATGAATGAACGTTAATTCTGAGTTGAAGTGAAGTGTTGTAATATCCTTTGAAAATAATAATGAATTAATTGTAAATCTTGTGTATTAGAGGCTAGAGAATGATGATAAACCCTACATTTTCCCTCTCCTTCGCACAAAAATATTGTGGGACATTGAATCCTTGTTTAGGTGTCTAATTAGTAGGATTATTGCTTGTTGGAAAATGGGTTAACGGTCCATGGGAATAGAATTAAAATCCCCTGTAGAAAACACCAAAAGATGTTGTAGATTTAACAGTCCAAAACATAAACCTTAACCCATTTAAATTCCTATTTGAATTGGAGACAAATAGTGGCCATTGGAATGGAAGGGAGGATGAACGCCATTCATCCAATCATCATCGTTGAATAAGAACTAGAGGTGGAGCCTCAATTAACCGGAGCATTGGAGAGTTCCTGGTGTGGGCTTTGTTACATCTCAATGTTGGTGGGGTGTGGTTCTGACACACGGTTCCACCCATTTTTACTTGTAAACAAAGGAAGAGAGAGGATGGTATCATGGTGACATATAGTACCAGTGTGGAAGGCATATTTCCACAGAGGCTGGCAAGTGTCAGCATTTTATTGGTGCAGGTTAAGTGTGGTTCCCTATTGGGATTAAATCTTTGAATCAGTGCTTTTAAATTGTAGTCATTAGATATGAGGACCGAGTGATTCTTAGTTTTTAATATTTCGAAGGAAGAAGTCATCATGCCTTCAGGGCACTAGAGCTCCCAAGACCTGTTATGCTATGCTTCTTCCTTGGTTTCCAGTGCCTAATTAGGAAAGGTTCTAGGAAGAGTTCCAACCCTTTTCCCTTGGAAAGTGTATGGTCGAGAATAATTTTTGGGCACGTTCCAACTATTCCTATACGATGTAATCATGCCATATGTCATTTAATTCACCAGTATGAAATGGACAGGTTTAAGCACCCAAATGGAGAAAATCTTTTGTGCTTGTAATGACTTGTAGTGCCACATCAATCTGCGTTTTGTACCATGGTTGGTCCACATGTCAATAGGATATTGTGCCATGTGTCAAGGTTAATCAGATTCCTAGAGCATATTTTTGAAGTGGTAGGAGGGTGTGATGAAGTGTCATGCCTTGCCATTTTTCCATGTCAGCTTGATGATGATGTTAACCACCACGTGCCTTGTCAAATGGCATGCCATGTCAGGCCTATACATCTATGGTTCCAGCTGGACCAATGGATCGAACGTGTTAGGAGGAAGAATTATTTGTTTTACCCAGGGGCCTGGTGGGGTGAAGCTCCCGGTGAGAGAGAGGTCATGATTGGGGTAAGGTCCCAAGGATTGAACAACCAATCAATCGAAAACTAGAAAGGCTTCAGTTGTGCTGAGATTTGTAGGGATATATCAAATGTTGTTTCTCATTTGGGCATGAAACTATCGCTAAGTTATGTCGGATGAGAACATGTTCGTCATCCATTGGTCGGGTATGCCACAACAGGGGGTAAAATGGAGCCATGTGGGTGCCATGTGGAGATGAGGTAAATATGGAAGGAGAAGGCATGGAAACTTTAGAGGGCCATAACTTTTAATCCCGAGCTCGTTTTTGTGTTTGGTTACATTTGTTGGAAAGCTCTCAATGAGAAGAAATGGGTTATGATGTTAGAATTATATTTAGAGGGGCGATTAGGAAAGGTGGTTTGAGAAAATAAAAGAGAAAATACGTACATTCCACAAACCCAAGAGAGTTTAGGGGGTTGGGTGTGTTACAAAGTGGTATCAGAGTAGATTTCAAACACTAATCCTAGATGGGCTAGAGAATAATCACAAGACTGGTATACCAAGGCCAAGAAGATCCTATTGACAAAAATTTCTTTGCATTTAAATTTAAATCTTAACTGTAGAAGATTATTAGAAGGAAACACTACATGATTCATTTTAGAATTTGTACAACATAAAATTTATCACATTGATTTGCAGTAGAAGGATTATACTTCTAATTTGTTGGAAATGATAAATACTCCTGCAAGAATTTTAATATACTGACATTCATTGATAGCTAAATCACAATGTAAATGGAAGGAGAAGCAAAATCCTACTATAAGACTACATAATTTCAGAGAATGAATGAACCATATTTCTTTGAATGTTGATTTTTGTATCTTTGGGAGGTATTCCCACAAGAGGCCAAGGTTTCAAGCATGTGGGAATATTTTTTGGAACCAATTTAGTCTTTCGTTTCAGTGAAATTAGCCTCCATATGAGGCTAGGGCCTCATGAGCATGTTGATGGGATTTGTGGGCTTGTGTGGGGGCACCACACCCATAAAGAGGATTAAAATATTCTAATTAATTATTGAGTTTAGGAAGGGATCCTAAATTCACTCATTGGACTTGTTATAAAGTAGAGATGTCATTGTGACATTTCATCATTGTGCAAGTATGGAGTTTGAATAAGTGAGTGAGCACTTGTGCTAGGAGACTTGGTGATTTCAGTAAAGCGAAATTTTGCAATGGTGGTGAATCTGACCTAGGAGAGAGAAAATCACAAAGAGGGAATTGTACTAAGGTGTCAGTACAAGTTTTATGTACGTGTACATGGATTGCAGTGGGAGGAATCACATATGTATGTGGGTTGTGTTAGCACTGAAATTCACACTTTGACTACTAAAGTGTAAGCTCAGCACCCATCAGAATGTAAAAGATAAGTTTTGGTTTGAATAGGTGGATCAACAAGATGAGAAAGAAAGGGAGAGGGCAACAAACTGCAGATCAGTAGGCTACACCATTAGGAAATAGAGTCACACAAATACCCTAAAGTTAGAAAGAAATTGAAAAGAAGTGGAAATATACCCCATTACGGACCACCAATGTATTATTACATGTGCCTAGGTTTCGTTTCTACACAATGATGTCACTGCATGTCAACCTTAAGTAACAAATAATTTTTGGTGTTATTCTTATCCTCATTAAAGCCCAACTTTTATAAAAGTGATCATCTCTAGTGTGGTGTTACTATTATTCTTAAAGATCAACTTTTAAAAAAATGATGTCTTTGGTAGTGTTATTAAGGCAATAGTACAGATTCATTTTAACTCTAGATTTATCAAGCATTGAGAGGGATCAAATCCCTTAAGGTGCCAACATCTTTTAGAGTGAAAAAATTGAGGAAATATTTGCACTTCAAGAGATTTGATCCCTCTCATCTCTTGATATGATCTAAAATGGATCTAGAAAGGAAAAAAATTCAAAGTTCTTGAATTTGAGTGAGACCAACGACATCGAATACGAAAGTTATCGCATTCTAAAAAAAATTCAAATTAGTCAAAGGGTGACATGGCAGTGGAAGAGTTAGACATGTGGCATTATGTGGGCAGGACACATGGCAGTGGCAAAATTTGACTTGTGGCAGTGTCAAAAAATGACATGTGGCAGTGGTTAGTGACTAGGTAGATGATTGAGCGGGTGACTATATAGTTTGGGGCTAATGGCAAGGTGACATGTGGCCCAATCACATGGTACCATGTGGCACCCCGATTAGGCCAATAAAGGCCAAGTCAAAAGTGATTCTATCTATTCTCCATGAGAATCAGACCTTCTACTTGTAAAATCCAAAATGAATACCTTACCATTCGAACTATAATATGATGTGTTTATGGTGTTGGGCAATATCATAACTATTGGATATTTCTTGTAATATGGACCATATATTATGGCACCAATCCCATGTCCTATGCCATAAATCAAGCCACGTGTTTCCTCTTAAGAGGTCACAAGTTCAAACCCAGAGGGGGGTAGGGTATGTATACCTCCCTAGACTTTACCAGTCAAATTGCTGGGCGGAGGGGGGTAGGGTATGTATACCTCCATAGAATTTACCAGTCAAATCACAGGGCGGAGGGGGGTCCCTTGTCCCACAAACAAGGGGGTCTCATACACCAATTTGGTGTGGCTTGGTTGTGACCCTAAAAATAGATTATTATTATTATTATTATTTTATTGCCATAAAAAAGGGACAAATCCCATTTAAAAGTGGATGGAATATTCATATGCCAAAAATGGGTTTTGACCATAATATGGTTTTATTAAACGATATTCTTTGTAAACATATATTACATATGCCACAATATGGTTTAAAACCATATTATAACATTTGTCACATTTTTAAAACAGTGTGACCATATCATTGCTAAGTGGGTATTAAACCATAGTTTATGGATTATTTCAAACAATTTTAAAAAATATGTTGTCCATAATATATTGTTTTTATAACCATATTCAAAGATTTTTACCATATTTTTTGCCACAAAATATTGTAACAGCACGCAGGTCTTTTGGGATTCGATCCATGGACTCTGTCCTTTTTAAGGAAAATATTTATCCATGAGCCAGGGAGTTCAGACTATGTAGACCTCTTTTTATGCCGGAAAAGACAACAAGATAGTCAAACTTTGGAGACTTATTCCGGGAGTTACATTCAACCTTTTTCAGTTCTGTCTGTTGTATTGGGTTTCTGAGGCAGAGAAGAACATATCTAAGCCAATCAAAGATATATTTGATGTATTTTTATAGCATTGAAGAATTAATAAAGAAGTCTCTCCCACTAAAGACAAAGGCCCGGAGACGTAGGCAGATTTTCTGAACTCCGTTATCAAGTTTTGGCGTTATGGTTTGTTATCATTATTGTTCATTTGCTGCTCTAAATTATTCATATGGTTGCAACTTCTTTCATTAAGCATCTTCCCTTTCTTATTAAGTCTTAACTGGTAAATTTACACATGAAAAATACTTAACCAAGTCATTTAAAAGATCATTTCGGATTATGATAGATCTAGGATTAAAATGGATCCATAGTAGTTATAAAAAAGATAGAAACATAAAATTTATATAATATTAAATTGAGAAGGCTCATTGTATACCAAATAGTCCATTTAGATCAATGAAAAAGATGTACAAAAAAACTTATAAAACCCATCTAAATCTTCATAGAGAGAAAAAAATATAATCAATGACCACATTTTCCCCCACACCGCTCAGTCTATTGCTTGCTAAATAGAACACAAATGCTTCCATCTCTCCTAACTTTTGCAATTATTGTGCAGTTTGAACCAATCAAATGTTAAACACAATAATAAATTCCAAGTATTCATCAAGTTTTAAAGGAAAGTCCAATCACTAAACTTTATAGAGACCCATATTTAAATTCATTAGAATTCATAGTCCAAATCCTTCGAAATTTATCAAAATTCATAGACAAAATCCTGCACTGTTGTGTAGCTTCTCTGAAATTTTATTCTAGATCCCATTACATTTTAACATTGGTTATGGATTCATATATTCTATCATGTTATATTTTTACTGTGATTAGACATCAATGGTAATATAGCTTTCAAAATTTTAAAAACTTCATAGTAATACATGACAAAAATAATATAGCTTTGTTTGGTACTTGGTTGGACTGCCTAATTCCAACAATGACTTTCAAGATTTACATCTCTAAAGGGGCCATGCTTAACCTGATTATAGGTTATATCAATTGGATGAGGAAACAACAAAGTCAACCGTTGACTTTGATGCTACCCCGTCAAATTGCTAGAATCTACAATTTGGTTAAGTTTAGAGGTGTGAAAGTACATGGTTTGATTGGAATAAATGACCAAAGGAAACACTAAATGATGCATCCATATTAGAGTGCCTAATATTTGAGATATAAAAACATTCACTAAAGTGATAAAACATTGTTTCCACTTACAAAAGAGTGGAGTCTCAACAATGGAGAGCTCATGGAATCTAAAATGTCGGTAAAGTCGGTTCCAAATTGAATTTTCATTCAACAATTTTAAGTTTTGAATTATGAAGTCATCAACATAGTCATGTTTTAAATGTATACCAACTCAAATTGTTAATGAGTCTGAACTCACTAATTTGAAACTCTAATTTGAATCTAGG
This sequence comes from Picea mariana, assembly GCA_032191745.1. Taxonomy (NCBI): domain Eukaryota; kingdom Viridiplantae; phylum Streptophyta; class Pinopsida; order Pinales; family Pinaceae; genus Picea; species Picea mariana. The sequence continues at coordinate 16,567 of JASDQU010027175.1, forward strand.
AGTTTGAAATATCTAATTAGAATGCTACTCCAAATTTGTTAATCTTAAATCACTAGCTTTATAAAGCTTAGGAAACACTAGTTTTCTTGAAGCTTCTTGCTTGTATATTTTGTCAAAAGGTGTTATTATATAATGTTTGTTCATTGGGTTTCCTATTAAACTAGGAAAACATTCAAAGATATGTCACACATTCATTTATGAAAGTAACACTACTACAATTGGGCTTGTTAGTGCTCAAAGTTTTCATCAAAATTTTAAAGCGCCTTTAGTAAACTTGTGCTAAAATTGCCAATGAATTTCAATCATTTGCCTAGTTCATAAATTTCGAAATCCTCATTGAGTCTTGATGAGTTTTATTCATCAATTTTTTCTTCAAAACCCTATCATCTGCCTATAACCTGCATAATAAAAAAATAAGCTTTTGAATAAGTAAGCCTAGATTTATAGTTTCATATGTGTGTGTGTGTGTGTGTGTGTGTGTGTGTGTTGTCAAAAAAGTGGTGTGTGCATGAAGTGTTATAATCCTAAGTCTAAGCCATATCACATATCATACTAAATTATTCCAAACCATAAGTCCACAAGTCAACTCATAAACTAACACAAACCCAGCACAAGTGTCACATGAGAGCTCTGTCTTTTTGGGCAGCCTATAAATGCCCAAGTGTTACAGCCTTGCATGTATCAGGTAGAGTTTTTCATACACATGGAAACACATCCTTTGAAAGTCACGATGAAACTTTTATGGATATTGCTAATATCAATGACCGTTCCTTTTGCTAGATTGTTTTCAAGTCAAATCCGAGAATTAGCAGTGACACTGTAGAATTGAGAGATGAAAATGTTTCTTTGGCATTAGGATCTTTAAGTTTTTTTCCCTTCATTGCGCAACAAAGGAGACATCAAGAAGCTTCTTGCATTAACGTTTTCAAGTGTCTATCTACCGAGATTTGTAGAGATTGTAGATGCCAATATGGAATAACATGAAATGGTCACTTCAGGGTATGGTAGTCATGACAACACTAAGATCACCTGCTTGGAGGAATGTTGTGACTTGCACTGGTATGTGTAGAACATGGAGAGAAATTATTAAGCAGATTTATTCCTATATTTGGTTACCAGTTAGTTAAACAAACTCAACCAATCTGAAATAATTATTTTTTAAAGTCTGTAGGTTGCTTGAAAACTTGCTTGCGCAACAGTTTAAATGTCGTCATTCAAAGGGAGTTTGAAAAGCAGGCCTCAAAAAATTTGGAACAGATGTTCATTGTGTGTTGAATAGTTGTTGCCCACCTGTTTATAACAATGCAAAGAAAGAAACAACACATTTCAATTTTCAATAAAGAGAAAATAATGTTACTGCAATCATTCCACTTATCGATGAGGTGTATGAGCCCCTTGGTTCTTCTGCGACAGTAAACAATAGCATAGCTGATAAGATCCCTCTGAATGTGGTGGAGGATTTTGGGGCTACTATTATAACCCTAAATTGATCCACATATGCATACCTGGAATTTGGCTCTCTTACTTGCTATTTTTGTCGAGCCATCACAGAGTTGCTCTTCTCAAAAGCACTATTTTTGAAGATGTACACGCCCTGCACCACTAATTCCCACATACACATGCTTGATGCACCACTACATGCCGCATACGTATGCTAGTTGCACCATTACAGCCCGCGTATACTTACAAATGTTGCAAAAATTAAAAATTTGCAAGGAATTCATTGAGATTATGGGCTATTGGGTAGTTTCCCAACCAATTTACCCCCTATAGCCCGTCACCCAACCGAATAACAATAATTTTCCCATATAAAAGGAGGTATTGGTGTCTCATTGCATATCCAATCATAAGAACAGTGAAACTCTTCCCATTTCACATCCCCTCCTTGCCACAGGAAATTGCAGCGACCTTGTGAGATTTGCATAAGAATTTCCCATTTTTGCCTTTTTCCTCCATCATAAATCCATTCCATTTCCCTAGAAGAGGTTTGAGAGGAGAAAGATACGTGGAAACATAGTTGGAGCTTGGTGAAGAGGAGCCTGAACTAGGTTCGTGGAGCAGTCGTCGACCTTGTTGTAAGTAAACATTGTGAGTCAATAAAAGGAATACTTTTTTTGTCCTGAAATATGATCTGTCAACTGTTTGTATTTGATTTATACTTTTTTCTAACATCTAACCCATGATTTATATATGAGATGCATGTTTGTAGTTTCTTTTTTATATGTTTGTGAATGAAGGTCAGCCTTGGGAGGAGGCTTGCAGTCAACGGAGCTATCAAACGCAAGAGGATCAACATTGGACGCGGAGTAAAAGGTAAAGTTACCTGATCTTTTCACTTTGTCTTTCATGCATAAGTCTGGGGTATATTCAGGGTAGCTAGAAAAGTAGGAGACTTTTAGACGGTTAGATCTGCCTACATGCTGAACCCTGGTGTAGTCCATAGGGGGGTTTTCCCACTATAGCAGTTGCTCATTGTTGTTTTTTCTTCTTACGAGGCACAAAGCCAAGAGTGCTTAAATTAGAGGTCTAAAGAAACATGTTGTTAAAGAAACTTCTCAGGACAGAAAGAATGAAGGCTTCAGGATCTCTTCCAGTCACAAGTATCTAGGATAAGAGGACTGCATAGTGTACAAACAATTAGTGCAACCTATAGGAGCTTGGCCATTTATATTTCTCTATACTCTGTTTCTGTCCTTTTGCTTCAAGGTATGATAGGATGATTTTGAAGATATAAGGTATCATACCCTCTTTATCAGTGGAATGGTGGCAATGTCCTGTACATAGCATTTTCACAAAATGCTTATACTTATTTTATGGAGAACTTTGGATATGTATGAAGATACATTGTGACATGGAATTGTAAATAAAGAAACAATGGTATGAAGCCTGAATAATACCATTACAATCATTTGAACGCAGTGTTATTGGTTCAAAAGCAACGAGGCTACTAGCCTTCAAGTCAGAATTCAAACAAATCTTCTAGTATTTTTGCGCAAGCTGCCTTTTACAGAAGTTTACAACATTTGTTAGTTGTTTTTCATATATCACGCTGTAAAGCAATGTATCTTCCACAATATAGAAGAAAAATCTAAATTGAATTCTCTTTTGGTCAAAGAAGAATATTATTCAAGGTCCAGCTATGATTAAAGACTCCAGAAGGTGTTTGTCTTCTTCCCACAAGCATGTGGAGCTGTCAAAGACCTAGTATTATGATGTGATCTGATTCCATAAAAAAAGGATCTAGATCCTAAGATTTTGTAAATGATTAGATTAAAGAAACTTTGAAGATATTTGATTTGGACTGAGAGGATCTCAGTTATGAATTGTAAGGCTATAAATCCAATGATTTCTACAATGTATAAGGGAGCAGTCTTAATGACCGTGGTTCGAGATTGAAAACTTTTATACACTCTTTATTGTAAAAACCTTGATATATATTTTGGAATGAAAAGATTCTTTCATTGATATTGTTCAGACTTCTATTCATCTTCCTTTTTCTGTACTTGTGAGTTGAATGTCATGTTAATTTCTTGGTTTACTTAATGATTGATGACTATTATCTTATCTCTGCATTAGTGAACTAAGATAAAAAATCTTTTGTTGGTTATTTTCAACCTTTCACATGTGTTTTCAATGTATGTGGTGGTGTTGGCATAGTTAGAATTCTCCATACACCTATATTTTGCAAACCCTCTAATCAATATCTCTTGAAGGCCTTATCTTGTCTAAGATATATTCAAATTATCTTTGAGTGAAAGGAGTGGATGTGTGAATTATTCATCTTTGATCCAATCTTCAGTACATTATTGAGAATTCTGATTAAGTTACCAGGCTCTCTTGATATACAACCTAAAGAGACTCTTGGAATGATAACAAATTTGCGTCGTTTCCGAGGAAAGGAGCTTGAAGCAAGGTTCCCTGGGAGATGACACAGTTCTATCTTTTGATGATAGACAAAGGCTGGACATCACATTAGTTGTAATATTCTATCTGGTGATTCCATGAAGAATGAAATCAATGGCGAATCCACTGTCTTCAAATGTCAACAGACATTTGTTGCTCTTTTGGCTAGGATGTTTGCACCTCTTAACATTTCTGCAATCCCTGGTTTCCCACATCCAGTACCTCTTATGGATATTTGGGGAGACTTTCTTCCACAGTTCAGAGAAAGGAAATAGGATAATCCTTCAGATCACCTCATCAGATTTCATCAATGCACGGCTCAATTAAATATACATGATGAAGATGTACTCATGAAGATGTTTTCCTATTCATTTGAGGGTGATGCACGTAAGTGGTATTTATCATTATATCCTTCTATTATTTCATCTTTGAAAGACTTTCACAAAGTATTCCATGAGCATTGCAAAAGCTATTTTTCTCAGGAAATTCTTTTTGAGTATTGTTGTGAGGAATTTCATTTAGATATTCAACATGTTGTTTCTTCTAGTATTGAGGATGCTTTAGATCTTACTTCTTATGAACCTGTTGATTCAAATCTAGATGAGCAGGATGAGAATGATAAGGAAAGAGGAGAGGTTGTTTCAGATCTATTTCAAATCCATACTGTTGATTATTCTATGCAGAAAGCTTCATCTTTTCCATTAGGATTCTATCCTGATGTTCCTATATGTGACGAATATGATAAAGGGAAGCAAAAAGGATTAGATCAGATATTGATGATGCCTTTTTCTTTGTCAGTTGTTGAGCAGCCAAATTTGTACATGTTTAAATATCTGGTTGCAACCTTGATGGAATCATGTATTTCAAATCAATTGAAAATTTCAGACTTCATTATCCCACCAACACTCCTGGGGGAGTATTCTTTCTTGAAGAATTTTTTATCACTGCTAATATGTTTTAGACATTGTCTAATGATGATATAGAGACATGATCATCTCAGTTACGAAATTTCTTTAATGGTTACTATGGAAGTTCTCTTTTACTTGACCAAATTTCATATTTGGTTATAAGTCAAAGTAGGCAGGAGAATAAGCTCGCCATACAAGCCAGTAGATTGTTTTCAGTTTTCAATGAATAAGCAGAGCATGCTAGAGGTTTTCAGGGGATCAGTTGCACAGGCCAGATGACTCCATAGCCCAATGGTAAAGGAACAGATTCTTCTAGGTTCTTGGAGCTTCATAGGGAGGTCTCCATCCCAGTGGGAGCCATATGTTAGCACTCAAATTTTTCATCAAAATTTTAAAGCACCTTCAATAAACTTGTGCTAAAATTGTCAATGGATTTCAGTCATTTGCCTAGGTCATAAATTACGAAATCCTCATTCAGTCTTGATGAGTTTTATTCATCATTTTTTTTTTCGAAACCCTATCATCTGCCTATAACCTACATAATAAAAAAATAATCTTTTGAATTAGTAAGCCTAGATTTCTAGTTTCATATATATATATATATATATATATTTGTCAAAAATGTGGTGTGTTCTCAAAGTGTTCTAATCCTAATTCTAATCCATAGCACATATCATACTAAATTATGCCGAACCATAATTCCACAAGTCAACACATAAACCAACACAATCCCAGTGCAAGTGTCACAAGCGAGCTCTATCTTTTTGGGCAGCCTGTAAATGCCCAAGTGTTATAGTCTTGCATGTATCAGGTAGAGTTTTTCATACACATGGAAACACATCCTTTGAAAGTCATGATGAACCTTTTATGGATATTGCTAATATCATTGACCGTTCCTTTTGATAGATTGTTTTCAAGGCAAATACGGGAATTAGCAGTGACACTGCAGAATTGGGAGATAAAAATGTTTCTTTGGCATTAGGATCTTTATATTTTTTCCCCTCACTACGCAAGAAAGGAGACATCAAGAAGCTTCCTGCATCAACTTTTTCAAGTGTCGACTATTATCTACCAATATTTGTAGATATTACAGATGCCAATATGGAATAACATGAAATGGTCAATTCAGGGTATGGCAGTCGTGACAACACTAAGATCACCTACATGGAGGAATGTTGTGACTTGCGCTGGCATGTGCAAAAAATGGAGAGAAATTATTAAGAATATTTATTCCTATATTTGGTTACCAGTTAGTTAAACGAACTCAGCCACTCTGAAATAATTATTGTTTAAAGTTAGTAGGTGGCTTGAAAATTTTCTTGCACAACAATTTGAATGTCCTCGTTCAAAGGGAGTTTGAAAAGAAGACCTCGAACAATTTGGTACAGATGTTCATTGTGTGTTGAACAATAGTTGCCCACCTATTTATAACAATGCAAAGAAAGAAACAACGCATTTCAGTTTTCAAGAAAGAGAAAATAATGTTACTACAATCATTCCACTTATCGATGAGGTGTATGAGCCCCTTGGTTGTTCTGCGACAGTAAGCCCTCTAAATGTGGTGGAGGATTGTGGTGCTTCTCATTGTTGTTTTTTCTTCTTATGAGGCACAAAGCCAAGAGTGCTGAAATTAGAGGTCTAAAGAAACATGTTGTTAAAGAAACCGCTCAGGCAAGAAAGAATGAAGGCTCCAGGATCTCTTCCAGTCACAAGTATCCAGGATAAGAGGACTACACTGTATACAAACAACTAGTGCAACCTATAGGAGATTGGCCATTGATATTGGTCTATACTTTGTTTCTGGCCTTTTTCTTCAGGGTACGATAGGACGATTTTGAAGATATAAGGTGTCAGAGCCTCTTTATCAGTGGAATGGTGGAAAATTCTTGTACATAGAATTTTCACAAAATGGTTATACTTGTTTTATGGGGGACTTTGGATATGTATGAAGATACATTGTGACATGGAATTGTAAATAAAGAAACAATGGTATGAAGCCTGAGCAATACCATTACAATCATTTGAATGCAGTGTTATTAGTTCAAAATAAATGAGGCTACTAGCCTTCAAGTCAGAATTCAAACAAATCTTCTAGTATTTTGGCCCAAACTTCCTTTTACAGAAGTTTGCAGCGCCTATCAATTGTTTTTCACATATCGCGTTGCAAACCATTGTATCTTCCACGAGATAGAAGACAAGTCTAAATTGAATTCTGTTTTGGTCAAAGAAGAAAATGATTTGAAGTCCAGCTATGATTAAATACTCCATAAGGTGTTTGGCATCTTCCAACAAGCATGTGGAGATGTCAAATATTAGTATTAGGATGTGATCTAATTCCATGAAAATAGGATCTAGATCCTAAGATTTTGTAAATGATTAGATTAAGGACACTTTGTAGATATTTGATCTAGACTAAGAGGATCTCAGTTATGAATTGTAATTCTATAAATCCAATGATTTCTACAATGTATAAGGGAGTAGTCTTGATGACTGTGGTTCTAGATTGAAGACATTTATACACTCTTTATTGTAAAAACCTTAATATATATTTTGGAATGAAAAGATTCTTTCATTGATATTGTTCAAACTTCTATTCATCTTCCTTTTTTTGTACTTATGAGTTGAATGTCATGTTCATTTCTTGGTTTACTTACTGATTGATGACTGCTATCTTATCTCTGCATTAGTAAACTAATATCACAAATCTTCTGCTAGTTAGTTTCAACCTTTCACATGTGTTTTCAATGTATGTGATGTTGTTTCCATAGTTAGCATTCTCCATACACCTATATTTTGCAAACCCTCTGATCAATAGCTCGTGAAGGCCTTATCTTGTCTAAGATATATTCAAATTATCTTTGAATGAAAGGAGTGAGTGTGTGAATTTTTCATCTTTGATCTAATCTTCAATACATTATTGAGCATTTTGATTAAGTTACCAGGATCTCTTGATCTACAATCTTAAGAGACTCATCAAGTGATAACAGGGATCATAACTCGACTTGAAATTGACGTTTAAAATGATGAAACAAATGTGAAAAATTAATTTTCCATTGAGAAAGCAACAATTTCCCTATACTATTTTTGTCTTCATCATTTGACAAAAGAAAAAATGGATTGGGCCCCTCCTTTTATTTTTTTCATACTTTTGAGCTTTCAAGAGTTGGGGACTTTTGAGCCCCTGTCTTGTAGTTATAGACCTCTTTTGCAAAACTATATTGTCTTCCAACTCTGCCTTTTCTTATGGTTCTAAGTCCTCTATGGTAGGTAGGACTTGTTGCATATCTTGATCCAACATGGAAGGCTCATAGAGTTTCAAATTATCCACATTCACCACTAAGTAAATGAACATGTATGGGGGTAAACTAAGTCTAAAGGCCTAATTTCCCACCTTCTCCAATACCTCAAAAGGGCCATATTATTTCCTTATTTAGCTATAAAAAAATTTGTCTCGCACTTTTAATGACTTCTCAGTTTTGTGTTGATCATTCTTGACCTTATACTTTTCCTGTGACTTATTTAATGTCTCTTGTACTTGCAAATGGACCTTTCTAATATTTTTAACAAATTTCTCTACTTTCACCACTTCTCCTGTGATGTCTTCCCTCACTCCTTTTTTTTCCATATACAACATCCAAGGGAAAACACAGTAAATTCCCAAAGAAAGTTTCAAAATGAGAATTACTAGTAGAAGTGTGGACTGTTCTATTATATGAGTGTTGAATATAGATCATATTTTCATCCTAGGTATTCATATGCTTATGATTGTAACCACTAAAAAGTTGTACCAATCTCTTGTTAACTACTTTTGTCTACCCATCTATTTGTGGATGAAATTTTGTAGATCTCTTCAACATCATGTCCATCTTATCCCAAAGTGTATTTCAAGAGGCACTAAGAAATTTGGTATCCCTGTTTGAGATGATGCTCTTTGGATTCCCAAAGTGCACCCAAATCTATTCAAAGAAAATGTTTGTTGCTTCTTGTCCTTTTATGGTATTTTTACAAGGCATAAGAATACATATCTTCTAAACATGTCAACTACCAAAAAAATATAGTCATGTCCCTTCCTGGTTGTTGGTAAACCACCCACAAAATACATGGAAATGATTTCCCAAGGTCAAGTGGATACATGTAAGTGATGATATAGACCTTGCTTTCTATTACTGGGCTTGTTGGTACAACAAAATATGCATCCTATAATATACTATGCTACATATTCTTTCATTTCGGGCCAGTACAAATACCTTTGTAAGTTAGCAACTATCTTACTAACACCAAAATTTCCCACAACCTTGGAGACGCGAGCCTCTATGATAAACCAGAATATATCACCTTTAGGAACACAGAGCTTGTCTAGCTTGTAGAGGAATTCATCCCATAGATGATAGTAATCCTTTTTGTTGCCTTCTTCTACATGAACTTGGCCCTGTAGCTTCTTAAACAACTCTTTGAAGTCCTCATCTTTTGTGTATGCCTCTTTATATGCATCATGGTAAAATGGCTCCATGTTCATAAGAGTTCCCAAAGCTGTAACATTGGATGTGGGCTGCCTTGAAAGCATTTTCACCAACTAATTAGTGTTTTCATTGTTATACTTGATGACTAGATGAAACTTCTACAAAGCCCCATCCACTTATAATGTCTGGTTTGTTGAAGCTTACTCCGGGCCTAAAAATACTACAGTGGATGATGATCTTTGTAGATAATGGTTTCCTTTCCCATCAGATAGTGCTTCCACTTCTTAATAGCTTGAACCATGTCATAGAGTTCCTTATGATATGTAGGGAAGTTAAAAAATCCCCCATGAAACATCTCAGAATGATAACATATTGGCTTACCTCCTTGCATAAAAAATACTCCCATAGCATACCCACTTTCATCTATCTCCACTTTAAACGAATTTTGCAAGTTAAGCAATCCAATAACTGGTACTTGACCAATATTTCATTTTATCTCATCAAAATCCTTTTGTTGATTCTTTCCTCACTAGAAACTCTTACCTCTCATTTTTGTAACATCCCCATTTGTAATCCCCTAATTAGGTTTGTAACTAATTATGATTAGCGATGGTTATCTCAAAATGGAGATAACCTTGCCATGTTGTGGCTTGTAAAAGATGTAAATGTAAATGTGTAATGTAGAGGCCAAAACAACTAATTGATGGGTGAAGCCTTGAGTACTAGCCATGATACCACTAGAAGAAAGAGTAAGGAGGCATATAAAGGGGATTCATGTCAAAAGACCCCAAGCCACCTTGATGATTAATAATATTGAGGAAATAACCATAACTCCTCTAGCTTGCAGCTGAAGGAAATAAGTTAATGAGAGGGGGTTGGTAGTTGAACAACCAACCATCCCTAATGAGTATAAGTATGGAAAGCTAGATGGATAAAGTACCACCACCTTGTTTTCTGGATTGAACCGAATACTTCTAACATAACAAAAGAAAAATCATTAGTTAAGAAGATTCTAGGGAAAAGCATGAAGGTATGCATAGGTGCATGCAATAAAAATGCATGAGAGGGTGCAAGAGAAAAGGAGTTCAGAGTTCTGGTTTGGAAAGGAACTAACGTATGCAAATTATGTTGTTCTCATGAGGGGGAGTGAGTGAAATGGAGGAATAATACACGTGATAGAATACATACGTGAATTAGAGAAAGACAATGTTGTGTGGCTAGTGTGAAGGCCAAAACCTAACCTGAGCTGAGAGGGACACATGATTGATGCATGCTGGAAAGAAACCAACATTGGAAGGGGAGAGTGTTGAGGGAAGGTGTAGCCATGAAGGAAATCCTTTATGTAGAGGAAATATAGCTAGGAAAGAATTTGATAAACCTCATGGAGGCCCTAGGCTAGGTGGGTGTAAGGATATTCAACCAGTGGTTCTTGTGAAGGAGAGTGGCCTTCACATTATAAATTTGTTTGAGTGTCTGAAGAATTCCCTGGTGGTGTCATGGCTTGGCACGGGGGTGGAATTCTTCCAAAGTGACAAAGAAACAAAGCCTATGGTTGGGTGGAAAGTCCTTCACCCACAATCATTTGGGATGTCTACAACTTATAAATAGATTAGCATTCTTTGTGCTATGTGTATTCTAATATAATGAATAGTTGTATGCCTATGTTTCCCCTCTTTGCACACTAATATGTCTATTGTAGTGGGTTTCCTGTGAAAGAAAACCAAATGTTTAAGTCAAGGATTAAATGATTTCCAATGGTTATGATGTACATTTTAGTTTTAAGTATTTCCTATGCATGATAAATTAATGAATGTTAATTCTGAGTTGAAGTGAAGTGTTGTAATATCCTTTGAAAATAATAATGAATTAATTTTAAATCTTGTGTATTAGAGGCCAGAGAACGTCGATAAACCTTGCATTTTCCCTCTCCTTGACACAGAAATATTGTGGGACATTGAATCCTCATTTGGGTGTCTAAGTAGTAGGATTATTTCTTGTTGGAAAATAGGTTAAAGGTCCATGGGAATAGAATTAAAATCCCTTATGGAAAACACCGAAAAGTCTTGTAGATTTGACAGTCCAAAACATAAACCTTAACCCATTTAAATTCCTATTTGAATTGGAAAGAAATAGTGGCCATTGGAATGGAAGGGAGGATGAATGCCAATCATCCAATCATCATCATTGAATAAGAACCAAAGGTGGAGCCTCAGTTAAATAGAGCACTGGAGAGTTCCCGATGTGGGCCTTATTACATCTCAATGTCGGTGGAGTGTGGTTCTGACAGAAGGTTCCACCCATTTTTACTTGTAAACAAAGGAAGAGAGAGGATGGTATCATGGTGACATATAGTACTAGTGTGGAAGCCGTATTTCCATAGAGGCTGATAGGTGTCGGCATTTTATTGGTGTAGGTTAAGTGTGGGCCCCTATTGGGATTGAATCTTTGAATCAATGCTTTTAAATTGTAGTCATTAGATATGAAGACCGAGTGATTCTTAGTTGTTGATATTTCAAAGGAAGAAGTCATTAGACCTTCAGGCCATTACAGCTCCCAAGACCTATTATTCTATGCTTCTTCCTCGGTTTCTCGGTGCCTAGTTGGGAAAGGTTCTAGGAAGGGTTCCAACCCTTTTCCTTTGGAAAATGTATGGTCAAGAAGAAATTTTTGGCACATTCCAACTATGGCAATATGATGTAATCATGCCACATGTCATTTAATTCACCAGTATGAAATGGACAGGTTTAAGCACCAAAATGGAAAAGAGCCTATGTGCTTGTGATGACCTGTAGTGCCACATCAGTCTGCATTTTTTACCATGGTTTGTCCACATGTCAATAGGATGTTGTGCCACATGTCAAGGTTAATCAGATTCCTAGAGAATATTTTCGAAGAGGTAGGAGGGTGTGATGAAGTGTCATGCCATGCCATTTCCATGTCATCTTGATGATGACGCTAACCACCACGTGCCTTGTCAGATGACATGGCACGTCAAGCCTATGCATCTGTGGTTCTAGCTGGACCAATGGATCGAACATGTTAGGAGGAAGAATTATTTGTTTTACCCAGGGGCCCGGTGGGGTGAAGCTCCCAGTGGAGAGAGAGGTCCCGATTGGGGTAAGGTCCCAAAGATCGAACAACCAATCAACCGAAAACTAGAAAGGCTTCGGTTGTGTTGAGAGTGGTAGGGATCTATCGGATCCTGTTGCCTAATTGGGCATGAAACTATCACTAAGTTATGTCAGAGGGGAACATGTTCGTCATCCATTGGTCGGGTATGCCACAATAGGGGGTGATGTGGAGCCATGTGGGTGCCATGTGGAGAGGAGGTAAATATGGTAGGAGAAGGCATTAAAACTTTAGAGGGCCATAACTTTTAATCTCGAGATCAGTTTCGAGTTTGGTTACAGTTGTTGGAAAGATCTCAATGAGAAGAAATGGGTTATGATGTTAGAATTATATTTAGAGGGGTGATTAGGAAAGGTGGTTTGAGAAAATAAAAGAGAAAATACGTACATTCCACCAAACCAAGAGAGTTTAGGGGGTTGGGTGTGTTACAAAGTGGTATCAGAGCAGATTTCAAACACTAATCCTAGATGGGCTAGAGAATAATTACAAGATCGGTATATCAATGCCAAGAAGATCCTATTGACAAATTTTTCTCTGCATTTAAATTTAAATCTTCACTCTAGAATATTATTGAAAGGAAACACTACATAA
>JASDQU010027176.1:10324-27381 GCA_032191745.1 Picea mariana
CATAAGTCCAACTCCTTCCTAAAAAGAGGTTATAGTCGAGGGGAGCATCGACTACCTCTACCTCGAGACACACGGTCTTCCCTCCTAACTGCACGAGGAAAGAATGAACGATACCATGTGGTCGGAATGAACGACCGTTGAAAGCAGTGAGGAGAGTAGGTGACAGAGACAAAATAGGCTGGCCAATGGCCTTCCAACATGCTAATGACATAACGCATGTCGAGGCGCCCTCATCAACCACCGTGCGAAAGATATTCCGAGTAAAATTTTTCGTAGGATAAGCCACTACTATCTGAAATTCTACATGGTAAGGTAGATGAGGTTTTAAGTCGGTTGTATCCAGCATGATTGTACCCGGATTACAAGTCTCAGTAGATCCTAAAGCGGTTAACAAGGCTTTTCTCTAGGAAGAGAAGCTTTGGAGGAATTCCAAAGCGGACATCGCACAAGGGGTTTGTGATAAATCTTCCACCACAGAGTAGTTCTGGGCGGCCCTTACGTTTAGGTTATGAGAATATTTTTTGATTGCACCTTTCGGAATGTGTGTCATTGTTTCATCCAACATCTTCTCAATATGTAGAGGAAGAGATGGGAGTTCAGCTTCTTTACCCTTATCAAAAGTGCTTGGTTTACTATAGTCATGCACTCTAGTCGATATAAAATCATCACTCTTCACCATATATATGTTCACGGATGTGGGGTTGTTCACAGGTGGAGAGGGTCCTTGGTTGCCCCCTTCCATGTTTGTAGAGGCTTGTGTTAGATTTTTCCCATGTTGGAATGGATTGGTTAACATAGTAGGTTGTTGTTGTGTCACAAACTTTTGGGCCTCTACAAGCCGGGGACAAAGGTGGGTTGGGTGGTCTTCCGTGCATAGGCTGCATGGATACCTCACCTTTCGTTTCTCAGTATTTCCCCCACCAGCATTATCAGTGGGTTTCTTATCCCCTTTACCCTTCTTTTGTTGTTTTTTCTTTCCTTCGGGTTGTTGGGTGGCCTTTGGATTAGTCGATTGCACAGTGTGTACATCTGGTGTTTTGGTCGGGGGAGCAGCCAAAGTAGTAGTTCGGCTGGCCGCTATGTGTTGTATAGACAATTGTTGCAACTGAGTCGTTAGTTGCTCAGCGGGCTTTGTTTGTGTTGAACCAACAATACCATTGGCATGTGGTCCAACTCTCTGTATGGTTTTATCAAGTATTGAGCATGGTGCATCTGGCAAGATCTCATATAATAAACTGGATTGAGAATAGATTAGGTCAAGTTGTTGAGCTCTCATGATGGCGTTTTCTTTGGAAAATACTCCCAATGTTGCGACATCCTTGGACAACTATGGGACCAAAGACTTAAGAAACCACTCAAGAAGGAATGATGGTGGGACTGGTACCTTAATTAAACTCTTTTTTCGTCTCCATTCTCGAATGTGATCATAGATATGGTCCACTTTAGTTTGTAATAAATTGGCCAGCAATTATGTGCCGGCGTCGTATCTCATAGGTAACTGGAAATGGTTTAGGAAAGCCATTGCAACTTCACCGAAGGAAGAGTATCTTGAGTGGTCGAGCTCAATGTACCATTTCGCGGCACTCCTAATGAGAGTACATTGAAACAATCGCAACTGTACGAAATCGTCTTTCAACGAGTTAGATGAGCACCAAAGATGGAAGGTAGTCACATGATCTCCTGGATCTTCGTTAAGCTTGGCTTCAAACTTTGGGATGTCCGAAGGCAACTTCATCGACATAGAAGGCCAAGGTTGATCGTGATAGATAAGGTCATTCAACAACCTTTTCAAGGCTGGTAAATGCAAGGTTGCCAGGAAAGGTAGTTTGGGTTGTTGGTGATAACCTAGGAAAAAGGGGCCTGGAGTTTGATTGGCACCAGGTTGCCAGGAAAAGTTCGGCTGCTAGCCCAGATTCTGGTAGAAACCATGGCCATAGCCAGCATATGGATTTTGCGTATGTGGAGACATCATCAGCGGATTTCCAAAATAGGACATAGATGGTTGGGCATGCATTACATTCGAAGGACTTTGGGAAGGGTTTCCCCATGTCGGTCCCATGGGGATATGCATAGTACTTTGTCCGGGGTTCCATTGATTGTGGGAAGAATTACCCCAGATCAGCATTTCGGATGAGGGAACGGATCCCTACCAAGAATTCCAAGGCCCTGATGTGGAATAAGTTCCTGGGTGTGCCCTCTGTGCAGGAATAGTACCCTACATAGGAATAGATTGTCTGAAACCGGGGTTGCCCCCAGTTGGGAAAGTAGCTTATGAGAAGGCATTGTTACCAAATGCACCGAAAAAAGAAAACGGTGGAAAACCTACTGGCGTATTATGTGAAGGTGGTCCTTGACTCCCCGCTCCAAATAAACTATGGTGTGTAGGTTGCCCAACGGATTACTAATGCGAGCCACCAAGTGAAGGGGACGAAGGAGGTATATGACCTCCCCCGTAAGGGAAACCGTTAAAAGGAGTAGGAGTTCACCCCATGTGACCTTTCAGAGGAGTGTTAGAGCTCCCTGCCCCTAGACCTAAAGTCTGTAAAGTGGAGTAGGAAAGTGCAGGACTTGTACCTGAACTAGGCATCTCGTATGAGAATGGAGGGCCTACCACACTTGGTGTGAAAGGGGTTGTGGTCACCGCCAGAGATGGGATCGGACCACCGTGCAATGTAGAGGTGGTCGAGACCATGGTGGCTCGGACCGGTGATAGTGGGTTAGGAGGTAGAGATGCTCTTGTGGTGACAACCATAGTGGGAATTGAAGAATTCCCAGAAGGAGTAACAACATATGTTTCCATTGCTGTGTGCGACACTGTCTGATGCTCATAAAATTGAATTGGTACGATGAAAGGTGCCGAAAGATCAGTGGTGGAGGTTTCAACCAGACCAAAAGCTTGCGCTCCAAGGTATAAAATGGTCGATTCCTCTGGATGTTGGTCGGGAACAATTTCTTGTGACCCCGACGCTTTAAAAGACCCTTGTTGGTCTAGCTTTCACCTTAGTGGTGGCGGGGGTGGCTCCAGTGTAACCGACGGCAAGCCAAGAAGCCTCCATGATCGGCGAAGCTCGTGATCCTACACTGTGTGAGAAGATCAAAGAAACTCTAGGGTAGTCTAACCGTTGAAAAGTAACACACACTAGAAAAAGTCCCTATAAGATAAGACAGGCAAACATTAAATTAATTGGAAGAACAATTACAACAACCAACACTAGAGAAACTTATCAGTGCAAGTGAAACTCGAAAAAGGAAGCACCCTCCGGGTATAATTTGCAAAACGTGGCCTAAAGTCTATCCTAGGTACCATGGTATACCCCCACAGTCACATGTGTATGTCCGTAAAAAATATAGGCAACTAGGTTGCCAGCGCGCGAACAGTCACCAGGCGGGTACAGTCGAAAGTCGGGTAGACCACAATGAGAAGGGTATCGAGCCCAAAACCTGTCAAGGTTATCAAAAGAAAGTGGTACGGAAGAAAAATGAGGACCTCGAATGGATTCGAGACCCACAAATCCCTGTGGCAAATGCAATCAACGGAATCCCAAAACAAGCCCTCTATATGTGTTCTCCACTACGATTGGTCCAGCTTTGGAGGGGTTATCTCCGCTACCTTTTCGCACACAACCTCATGTTTATCCCCTATGTTAGAGGGGGGTCCCAGATAAATTTCACGATACTGGACTTAGACACTTCCTAACTTAGACTCCAATGTTTGATTTTAATGGCCTTGAAGAGTTTCCTCTCCAACCTAATCCAAGGCCTTAATCTTGAACTAGTTGGTTAACCCTACAAACATAAAAGTCTAATAAATTTTAGATTTAGCGTTAATTTTATGGATTGTCTTATGTCAAGGGGTATGAAAGTGAAATTGATGATGTTTTAAAAGATGGAAGACAAAAATGAATAAAAAGATGGAAACAAAAACCTTCACTTAATGAAAAATTTCAGCAACTTTTCAAAAAAAAATAAAAAATTCTAAGATCTTTTGAATCAGCAAACTTAAAGAAGGATTTCACTCGACTACGAGCTACTTACTATCTAGGTAAACTATCAAGAACTTAAGAAAACAAATATTTTTCCCTGACTACTAATGAAAAATCACACTTTTCAACCAAAAAAGAAAATGAAAGAGATTTTTTTATTTATTTAAACGCTGATAAAGCAAAAAGGAAAAATACCAACAAGTAAAAAACCAAGAAAAACAATTCTGGCCTAATCGTAGATCACAAAGAATCACTTCAAGAAATCACACCCTGGCAACTTAAAAAATGACTCTCACACTTGTCTAAAAACCCTAAAGAAAAAATTTTAATGACAACTTTTTAAATGAAAAATAAAGATATGGCTAAGATCAACCCTAAGCTACTAACTGCTAGGACAGAGATTCAAAAACTTGAGAGGTATAACTCTTGTCAAGGGAAAGATGACTGCCTCACCCTCAAACAAAAACTATCCTATACAAGCATGCTACTGACAATTCAACAACAAGCGTGTGCATGCGAGTTGTGTAGAGCTAGAGGGCGTGTACACGCGTGATGGCCTTATACAGGCCGTGTGTATCTCTAAAAATCTAAGAAAAACTAAAAATAGACAATCCAAACCAGGAAGAGACCATTGATATTGATAACCAGGATCTCCTGAAGGCTTAGAAACTCTCTTTAACAGAAACAAGGAAAACAATGTAAGGAAAAAACTCGTAAAACAAACTAATCTGAGATAAGACTGCAAACAACCAAGACTTAGACAGATTTAAGAAAACCCCTGAAATTGACTGATTCTAACAGGGAAGAGGATGACTGCCTCCAAAATTTTCTGGAATCTACACGCTACTGCTACTTCTTCAGCTAGTGTTTACACATGGGCTATAAGAGAGTAGGGCGTGGATACACATGTGCAGACCTTATGCAGGCCGCATGTACCTCTGTGGGTCTCAAAAAAACACAGTCAAGAAAATAACAGAGATAGCTGGTATGGAAAACCAGACTCTCTTCTAGCACAGACTTTGCAGAAACTTCAAAAAACAGGCAAGAAAACCAGTCTTTTAAAACTACCCAAAAATACTCCTAGGAACCCTAGAGACTTCCCTAGTACAGTCACCAATTCTATTGTGAGGGAAATCCCCTTACGAACTAGCAAATAGGATTATCTTATGCATGTAGATATGACTGAAAGAAATCTACTTTCTACCTTCGTCCCCAGACTTAAACCCCATTCCTTTTCAACAAATACATAGTTAGACCAACATACCTTGTTCTAGATGTTCAATGTCAATCCTTCTTCATGCTTGATCGCTTACTGGCAGCTATCCTCTCAAGATTGACCTGCGTACAAAACAAGAAATAAACTACACATGCATTTTACTTACAGACTAATGGTTTAGAGATTCAAACATATATTTACTGATCTATGAAGAACTCATATAGTGGGACGGGAAAAGCATTTCTTTATTATTAACTTTGAATGAATAAACTTACAAATGTCGAGACCGGCCACTGCTCCACGAATCCTGATCTTGGGCTCCTCTTCAAATGTCCTCCAACTTCTTTGCTTTGTATCTCTTATTGCACAAGGATGGCTAAAGGGTTGGGACAATGGGAATATGAAATTGGGCAGAGTTTCTTTACTCTCTTTCTCCTCTTCCAAATGGGACCCCTAACCCTTGTTTTATAGGCTAGAAGAAGACAGGTATTTGGATGAACCCTCAGCCATGCATGGCCGGGAGTTTCAGTTAACTCACCCAAAGTTGTGTGTTCCATCAGAAACTTTCCTTTTTTCGTGCTTTTGTCAGTCCATGCAGGTTGTTTTAGGTCAGCTAGCATGTACACATGTGCAGTAATGGAGTAAGGTGCATGGGCCCTTATAAAAGAGGTTTTTTTTAAGAGTTGTTCAGCAGTGCTTTGGAAAAGAAGGGATCTGAGATGGCCTAATGCTAGGTAAGCATGTATGGTGAAAATTAGGGTTATAACAATACCACAATATCTTTATTGGCTATTGTTTTTCTTGCAATAATTTTGGTCATAAAGCACTATAGTGTAGAACTTATGCAAGAAGTAATCATGTGAGAGATAAAAATAGAGGTTCTTATAAGACCTCAAATAATGATTATGTGAGCAACAAAACCAAAAGTTCCCATGGGTTTGTTGATACAAACTACAATTCATTTGCTCCGCTATTTTATTACAATACTGAATGTTATAAGTGCAATAACTATGGGCACATAGCACATGAATGTAGAAGCAGCATAATAAAGTCTCTTAAACAAAATATGGAAGAAGATGGTCTTACCAAGAATAGAGAACAATACACAAAGGTGTGGAAAAGGAAGCAATAAGAACCAAAGAACGAAGAATGTGGACTTGCAATGTATGCCCACGACAAAGGAAGACAATGGTACATTGATACCGAATGTTCAAAACACATGACTGGGAATTAGAACAAACTTCTCACCCTAAAGGAAGACAAATGAGGAAACATTACCTCTGGGGATAATGCTTCTGCAAGGATAGTTGGAAAAGGTATCATTAGTCTTGATAATGGAAAGACTAAAACAAAGAATGTCTTATATCTTGAAGGGTTAAAACACAATATTATAAGTTTCGGTCAAATGTGTGATCAAGGTTACAACCTCACGTTTCATTCTAAAGGATGTGAGATCAGGAAAGCAGGTTCAGGAAGATTAGTGGAAAATGCAAACAGAACCCCGAGCAATGTATATGTTCTTGATGAATTCAAAGGATAAAAATGTTGTATGTGAGAAGTAGATTAAATTTGTTTATGGCATAGAAGGATGGTCATATTTACTTTGAAAATCTAGTAAAACTGAGCAAGACACAAGTTTTAAGAGAAATTCCAAGGATCTCAAATCCTATCAACACTATTTGCAATCCATGTCAGCATGAGAAGCAAACAAGAGTTAGTTTAAAAAAAAAGGAGTACTCAACATCAAAGCCATTAGAACTTGTACACACATACCTCTACCGGCCAACAAGAACACAAAATTTAAAAGGTGAGAGTTATTTTATGTTGCTTATTGATGATAACACAAGAATGACATGGATTAAATTTCCTAAAGAAAAATATGAATCATTTGAGAAGTTTAAAGCTTTCAAATCCCTAGTGCTTAAGATGATACAGGGGAGGTGATTATACCTCTTATGAATTTGATGAATTTTGTGAGAATCATGGAATCAAGAGACATTTTTCAGCAGTAAGAAATCCACAGCAAAATGGATTTGTAGAAAGGAAGAAAATAATTATACAAGAAATGGCTAGAACAATGTTGAATGAATCCAAACTACCAGACACCATTTGGAGAGAATCAATTAACACAATAGTTTACATTTTGAATAGAGCAGAAATTAGAGTGAACAACATCTAGACACCTTATGAATTATGAAAAGGTAAACTGAATACAGTCAAACACTTCAAAGTATTTGGGAGAAAATGATCTATAAAGAGAAATGAAGATAATTTAGGCAATTTTGATTCCAGAACAGATGAAGGTATCTTTCTTGTCTACGCATCTGGAAGAAGGCCTACAAATTCTACAAAAAAAGATTGTGCAATGTTGTAGATAGTATTGATGTAAGAGTGGATGAAGCAATACCTCAAAAGGAAAAGTCATAAACAAATGAATATCCATAGGAGACAATCTACAGAGAACGAGAAAAGGAAGAAGAAGAGGAAGAAGAAAAGAAAGAACAAGAAGAAGTAAAATGACAATATCCAAAGACACCATCCAGATTTGTTCAAAAGAATCATCCAGAAAATCATATTCTTGGTGATATAGATACAGGAGTTTAGAGTAAAAGAAGACTGGACTTTTCTTTTCTATCTAAAATAGAGCCCAAGAAATTTTCACAAGCTAGTGAAGATAAGCATTGGGTTAATGCTATGAAAGAAGAACTAAATACGATTGAGAAGAATGAGACATGAGAACTTGTGCCCAGACCAAAAGACAAGAATGTGATTGGCACCAAATGGATCTTCATAAAAATGGATGAAGATGGAAAAATAGTAATAAATAATGCAATATTGGTCTATAAAGGGTATGCTCAAGTTGAGGGTATTGAATTTGAAGAAACCTTTTATCCGGTTGCAATATTAAAAGCAACCTGAATGATTTTGGCATTTGTTTTTTTCAAGAACTCCAAATTATATCAAATGGATGTCAAGTCATCCTTTCTAAATGGAAATTTAGAAGAAGAAGTATATATTGAATAGCCTTAAGGATTTCAATTGTCAGAAAACAAATATCATGTGTGCATACTGAAGAAAGAACTCTATGGACTAAAGCAAGCCCCCGGGGCCTGGTATTCAAGACTTGAAAAATACCTACAACAACAAGGTTTCAAAAGAGGAGTTGCAGAAAAAACTCTGTACATCAAAACAAACAATGAAAATATTTTAATCATTGTGGTTTATATGGATTATATCATATTTTGAAGTAATGATGATATAATGAGCCAAAATTTTGCAGAAGTAATGAAAAAATAATTTGAGATGTCCATGCTTGGAGAATTTCCATTCTTTCTAAGGTTGCATATTTCTTAATCCAAAAAAGGAATTTTTATTTCTCATACCAAATATATCAAGAAAAATTTGAATGAATTCAGAATGGAAGATTGTGCACCTATCAATACACCCATGATCACAAGATGTAAGTTGAGAAAAGGTTATGAATCTTGAGAATCAAATCAAACACTATACATTTCAATGATTGGAAGCCTACTATATGTGACAACATCAAGGCCATACATCATGCAACCAATAGGATTGGTTGCAAGATTTCAATCTGAGCAAAGGAGACACATGTGCAAGCAGTAAAAAGAATTTTCAGATATTTGAAGGTCACATTGGACCTTGGCTTGTGGTATTCAAGAAGCATGAACTTCACTCTAACAATATATATAGATGCATATTGGGTATGTATTATTGATGACAAGAAAAGTACAAGTGAAGGAAAATTCTTTCTAGGCAATTGTCTAGTGCCATGGTTGAGAAAGAAGAAAACTTCTATCTATCCATCCATAGCATAAGTTGAATACATTTCAACAACAACATGTTGCACACAAGTTATCGGATGAATAAGACACTAAAGGATATCAAGGTAGAATATGATCAACCAATATCAATCATGTTGGCATATTTATTACGGGCAGACAGAAGGTAGAGTATTTGTTTGTCATTGATGGCAAGCTCAGCCCGACGATGATGAACAAGAGAAAGTGGCAAGACCAGTAGCACAACGATGATCGCATGGCAAGATCAAAACCGTAAACTCCAGGAGTCAAGGAAGCAACTCATGGCAGAAAATCCCGAAATGCGATAGATCAGAGCATGTCAAAGACTCCATTTTGGAGTTTCATAGACCGGGAAATTGGAGTTTCAGATACCAAGAGTTGGAGGATTCAAGAGTTGAGACTCTTCATCAAAGGAGTCCCGAAGTCGCGAAATGTGAAACATCAAAATCCCAAAACAAGCACATCAACAAAGAGTTTCACAGACCGGGAAATCGGAGTTTCGGATACCGAGAGTTGGAGGTGTCAGGAGTCGAGACTCTTCATCACAGAAGTCTCGAAGTCATGAAATGTGAAACGCCGAAATCCTGAAATAGACACATCAACAAAGAGTTTTGCAGACTGGGAAATAACTCCATTTCAGAGTTTCGAATACCAGGAGTTGGAGTGTCGAAACACTTCATCACAAGAATGTCGAAATGCTAAAATGCCGAAATGAAAAAAACACCTTTTGGTGTAGGTTTTGGTTACCGGGAGTTGGAGTGTCAAAACACTTCACCACAGAAATCATGAAATGCTGAAATGTGAAATTGCGACATGGAGTTTCGGGGATTGCGACATGGAGCATCAAGATATCTCATCACAAGAATTGTCAAAATCGTGAAATATCGAAATGCGAAATTGCGATATGGAGTTTCAGGGATCGCAACATGGAGTTTCAAGAATTCGTGACATGTGAAATCGCGAAATGTCGAAAGGGACTATTGTGAGTCTCTAAGACTCGAAGGGAAAAATGTTGAAATCCCATCAGTCGTTCGATTAGGAAAAGAAGGGTTCAGATTATGAAGTTTTGTGGACCATTGATCTAGATCCATTTTGGGGATCACAACTTCGAGAGTCGAGATGCTTCTCAACAGGAATTCACGACATGCAAAATCGCGAATTTCTGAAATATGAAATGTGAAAGACATTTTGTTTCTTGTAATCCATTGGTGCAGGTGAATTCGAATATGATCAGAGGGCTATTGTTTCACCTCACAGTTAATTGATCAGTTACGATTCAGTTAGCAAAACTGATTCATGATTCTTGATCAGTTGGCGATTCAGTTGTTGAGGCGTGTGTGAATAAAATAAGATATGAGATGACTATGCAATGTTGATTGTTCTGACTGAAAAATGAGTTGAACTGTAGAAAGGTAAAACTACAGTGTGCGCAGTGTGAAGAAAGCTCAAAGATAAGGAACAGAAGCTGAAAAGAAGAGAAAAGGTGAAGAGAATAGAATGTGCACATATCAAAAAGCATGAGAAGGACAGAGAAAGAACAAATAGAAAGAGACATCAAGTCAAGCCAAGTATGAACAGAGCAGAAGAATAGTGTAGCAGAGAAGAATTGCAAAACAGTAAAGAAGTGGTAAGAATTGATATATTTGTGTTGTTGGTTATTCAATCATTTATTTGTAATAAGGGTGGTAGGGAGGTGCTAGGGAGGACTGTTGTCCTCAGAGGTTCAAGTGGGTGCTTGAACACAGGGAGTTGTAGCTTCCATCTGGTTGCAGCCAGAAAAAATAGGGTGGCAGGGTGGTGCAAGGGAGAATAGTTGTTCTCTGTTATACAGGTTGGTGTCTGTGTGACTGGAAGTTGGTGATTCCATCCAGTTGGTGCTGGAACACTTAGGGAGTTGTTGCTTCCTTCTAGTGGGTGCTAGAGAAACCAGAGATTTGGTTCTCTCAAACAAGTTGGAGCTTGTAAAACAGAGGTAGTAGCCTCACATTGAGTTGGGGCTCAATTACAGATGATGTACAGAACTTAAAAGACTGCCTATCATTTCAAAGAAGAAGAGGTTTTCTCCCTTTATGGTTTTCCTCGTGAAAATATGTCTCTGTGTATATCTTGTGTGTGNTTAGTAATTTCAAAAAATCATATGCAATAAAACAAGTGAAATCAACATTTCAAAGAATCATTTTATGCACTCAAATAGTAAGCATATTCCCATCAAGTACCACTTTCTAAGAGAACGAGTAGTCGATCAAAGTGTCAAACTGGAATAGATTGCCACCAAAGAACAAGTTACAGATATTTTTACCAAACCCCTTCCTAGAGACACATTTGAATATCTTAGACATAAGTTGGGATTGATGTCCCTCTCATCTTATCAATAAATGGAAGCACAAGCTCAGGGGGGGCATCTTTTTTCCATTGATGTCAAAGGGGGATAAGTTGAAAACAGAAGAAGAATTGTAGACACAAGCAATGTTGCAGACATGGGGAGTATCATAGAATATACTAAGGGTTTCCATCAATGACAAAGGGGATATTATTGTAAATATTTTTTTCATTGATGTCAAAGACATGGGGATACTACAAATGTCCAAGATAAATATTGCAATATGGAGATTGTTGCAAATATTGTTTTTGGATTTTTTATGCTTAGTTTGGATACCCTATCTTTGAAGGATTTTTTTCTCTAAAGACTTAGTTCAAATGGGAGCATAGTATATATGGTTGAAAATATTATTTTGAGACCTTTCCAATGGTATATGGCACTCCCTCTAACTCCTTAGGAATGAGGAGATATAAAAATTTATGTCATGTCGTCCCAACCAACTTTACAAGCCAACCCCATAAGTGATGTAGAAACACTATAAATACAAGATAGATGTGCACACTTGAAGAATATCTAAGAAAGAAGAGAGATTACAAGTGCACAAAAGAGATATGAGGTGCACAAGAGGAGCTAAGGAGTATTCTTGGGGTCTAAAGGTGCACAAGATGAGTTTTCTTGGAGTTTTAGGGGTGTGCTATGAAGGACCAAGGTCTTTGATGTTGAAAAGTGTGTTGTTTTGAGGTTGTGATTCTACAATATGGAATTATATTATGGAAATGATGTTATGACATTCACTAGGGAATGAAGGCTAAATTTTACTAAGATTTGAAGCTATGTTTGGGGTATGAAGAAAGGAGAGGCATTCGAGCATGAAATTTAAGGGTATGATGATTGTGTGAAATGCATCAAATATGAAGCATGCAGGTGAAGTCAAAAGTACTCAGTGTATGAAGATATTAGATTGTTTCCTATATAGATCTTACTAAGTCAGTGCTCAACTGAGGAGATTGGTGTGTCCAGTAGGTTTGTGCCTACACAATATCTTGTTGAGTTGGTGCTCAACTAAAAAGATCGGTGTCTCTAGTAGGTTGGTGCCTACACAATAAATTTTTGAATTGGTGCTCAAGTGAATAGATTGGTGTCTCTAGTAGGTTGGTGCCTACAAGATCTTATAAAGATAATTTTTTGTGGTTTTCTCCCACAGGGTTTCCAAATTAAACTAAGTGTATTGTGACTTGAGTTTACATGCATTTATCATCTTAAAGTTAATGAATGATTGATTAATGTTCATTTAAAGTAAAAACTATCTTATAATGATTCACCCCCCCTCTTAGTATAAGCATAAGTTCAACGCACCTATCATACTTTGAGAGAGAGAGAAAAAAAAGAGTTGATGAACCAGCAAATAAGGTTCCATCTTTGGGTTGGGAAATCTACGGTCTGATCTAGAAGAGATATTGGTTTCTCCTCCATATTTTGTTTATTTCATGCTCCCAAGTCCCTCTTTTATGCATCTAGTAAAACTACATGAAAAATGGTTTTTTCCCAAACCCGTCCATTTATTGAATTTAATAATGACTCATATTCTCTCCTTCCCTCATGAATTTCCAAGTGCCCCCATGATATCCCTTCCTTTATTTCCCACATGCCTAGGCTCCCTGCAGTCCAATATTTCCTCTCATTCATGCTTTCAATACTCCTCTCCCATAATTATTTATTGATGTGGGATTATCATTCCCTGTGTGGAGATGTGGCCTCATCGTTGGATTTTATGGATGGCTCTGGATGCAGAAAGTACCTTGGTTATTTTTCCCTTTAGTATTCCACACTGGATTGGGTGTTTTCATGGTGGTGTCAGGTGATCTCATGTTCTCTCCTCAATGTGTTCTACACTACTTCGTTCCCATATTTTCTTCTCCATTACAGGTGGTATTTGCTACTCCCAACGCCCTCTCAACAGAGCTTCCCACTCCAAGGAAAATCATATTCTCAGGCATTTCTTAGCAGGAAAAGTCACTTAGAGTTCTTCATGATCCAACAATGCAGCAACTTCAGTAATTGTTCAGCAAGAACCATGGACTCTAATTCGGGATATTGACACTCAAGGAATAGTAGACTTAGATTTAAATTTATAGCTCTTCCATATTTTCTATGCAATGCAAGTTTCAGTTTGTACAAGGTTCYRCTTTTAGGATTATACCARTAGGCATAGTAGAAGAGGAAAATTTTTAAAGTTTGATACTATCCTCTTATGGAAGGAAGCAATTTTTGTCTATATTTTTTATATTGAATCTTTGTTGAACCTCTATAATCACTTGTTGTTGTTTTTGACAACAATGTTTTTATAATACAAAACTATTTTCTTCTGTAATAAAAATACATTGGAATATTAGGGAAAAAAATGTGGGAATTTCATTTTGTAAAAGTGAGCTAAAACAAAACCCTAATCCCTATTCAATTGTTTTGCTAAAACTTAGACGAGAGACGTGTGCAAGAGAGAATTTAGTAGCAAAGAGATAGGAGTAGGCATTTTTTTGAAGAGATGAATTTGTAAGGAATCACCATTGCTCGCATTCAAATATGTAAAGGAGGAATTTTAGTTCTGTGACTTCATGCTCTTCATCTAAAATTTTCATTCAGTTGATTAAAAAACTATTTATTTTTAATATTTATTTCTATAAATATTTACAATACATTTTTAAGAAAATTGAGGGATTTCAAACTCACCTTCAGTGTTCACTACTAAATATGACCAAATTTGTCATGTTTTTTCATTGCTGCTGCAACACTTATTCAATGCACTTGCCATGAAATTGGGTTTTATTTTCCGTGGATATTTTTTTCTCGCTATATCAACAAAGAAGAACTCATCATGGCAATATCCATGAAAAATGGATACCATGTGCCATTTGTTTTTGTTCCTGAATAATTTTTTTGTTTTACTACAATATGTCATTATATCAACGATTTTTTTGTATTATACATCTATATTGTGACAAACATACGTCGCTATAGAGATGCCAACACGTCACAAAAAACAAATGAAAAGTATTTCTTTCCGGGAAAATGTTATGTTTGGGACAAAGAAACGTCCATATTGCGATGCAATATCGATAATATAGAAACAAACATATGTGTCTATAGTGACGTAAGTACATGGAAAAACACAAATGATAAACATTTGTTGCAACAATAATGTTGTATTTGCGATGCTTTTTCGTCGCTATAGCGACAAGGACTGTAGGTTTAAAAATAAAATGTGCGATGAGGATTATAGGCTTATGAAGTGGCATTAAACTTGGATGAGGTAGCCATGGCCCTTCTTGAGATGGAAAATGACACATGCTTGATGGTTTTCCATGCAAATTGTACAAGGCTCCTCAATATTTCATTAGCCCTGCTCTTCTTTGTGTCTATAAGTAATCTCTAAGCTAGTGCTCCCTAGGGGGAATTAAGTAGGATTTTATCTTATTTATCTCAAAGTTTTGGGATCTTGGGATAATCACTAATTAGTGGCCTATTAATCTACTCAATGCTTCCTACAATATATTGGCCAAATCCCTTGTGTTTCAGTTGAGGTTCATTCTTCATAAGATCATTTGCATTAGCAAAATTTGGTGTTCATCCAGGGGTGATCATATATTCTTGATATTGTTGTTGTTTGGATACATAGGTACAAAAAAAGGACTGAAGGAGTTGAGAATGATTTTTCTCCATTGAATTCAGTAGCACCACACCTATTATTACAGTCTCTGCATTGGAAGTAGGAAAACATCACTACAACATATGAAAACAATCAAAATCCTTCATCGAGGAACACATAATGAAACTAGATTTTCTAAGAGAAACACAACAAAATTAGAATCAGAATTTCCATCTCAATGCACAAATTTACTAAACCATTAGATAGCACCACATTTAATCTCAAATGTCAAAGTACCATGTTTATAAATACTATGTAGAGAATATATAATTGACCACTAGCAATATTGGAAGCCTTTTAAATGCAAATAATTCTATAGATTTGTAAGGCTAGACTAATGAGCCATAATAAAAAAGGATAAAGAGGCTAGAATGTTACCAGATTATTGATTCAATCCATCTATGAAACTGAGACGCCCTTTTGTTAGGATAACAAGAAGATATCATATTGGAACTTTTGGAAGGCTCTGCAAATACTTTTTTCTTCTTTCGAAACATGAAATCTTCTGTGTCCAAAACATATGAAGCAGGTTTTACATACATGAGTATATTAGAAAGAAAATTGACCAAATATTAAATACAACTTTCTTGTGTTTGTCTAATGCCAAATCAAGATAAAAACAGTTGCTCCTTAATAAAATTATTTGGTGGCATCAAATTCACTTTGCAAACCTTATATGTGTCGCATGATACTTTATGCTCAAGCCCATCCACTATTCCAACATTATTCATCTCCTTAGGCATCATAATGACTTCCTTTCCACCAGCATACTTGGGACTTTTTCTAAAAGACACCATTATCTATTGTGAATCTACTCTAAAAAACAACAAGTAGCAGAAATGAAGCAAACTTCAATAGAAATTAATTTTATAAATATAGAAAAAGACACAACACCTTGAAAGGACGAATTGGTGTATTTTCTTCATGTAATTATCTGTTGCAAGAAATTCA
Source organism: Picea mariana (assembly GCA_032191745.1). Lineage (NCBI taxonomy): Eukaryota > Viridiplantae > Streptophyta > Pinopsida > Pinales > Pinaceae > Picea > Picea mariana. The sequence continues at coordinate 26,322 of JASDQU010027176.1, forward strand.
TTATAAAAATAACTTGAAAAGGTAGGTTCTAATGCATTAGGAATGTCTTCAAGCTTCTCGAGCCCTTCCATTAGTTGAATTCTCAAGTGATGAGGATTAGATAACTGTAAAGAAATAAAATAACGGTTAATAGCTTAAATGACACAAGTACAAACACGTATGCCACTCTCAGAAAGATATTGGATAAAAAAGCAGAGAGTTCCACTAAAAGTTAGCAATCTTGACTTTAATATTGCAGACTAGTTGAAAAAACTTACAAATTCAAATCGATAAATATTTTCACCATGCATTAACATGCAAGCATTCACATGGTAAATTGCATCAATAAACCTTGAAGGTGATCTTGATCTCTCATACAATTCTAACTAAAACAACGTGTTTTCTATATCATCTGATGCAATTATTTGCATCTGCAACCAAAATGATTAAGTTAGCAATGGAAATACTTAAACTTCTGACAAGGTTTAACATTAAGAATTATACCAAAAAATACGTTATCCAAACTATGCCTGCTTTACAAGTTTGAAAGTCAATTTATCCAAAGTAAACAACATATATGATTGTGTTCCAATGATTGCTCGACATTCATCCTCAAACTTGGCATTGTCAGTTGATCCATCAAGAAAACTGTATAATGCACTCATGAATCTGGATTCCACGTATGCCAACAGTCCTTATATTAAACATTGTTCAAACTTCAAAAACCATTAAAAAAAAAAAAAAAGACAAGACTATACCATGTGTGTAGATAATATAGAATGTTTTGAGGAATGGAACTGAATTTGAAAAGCCTATAATTGGGTTGAGTGGCCCTTCATTGTGGACATGGTAAAGACCTTTGGTTTATTCCAATAATAATCAAAAGTGTAGACACCCTCTTTACCAATTTTCATCATGTTTATCTATAAATAGGTGCAAGTATGAGGAGATAAGGTTGTTTTGATCCATTCAGCAAGGATGTCTATTAGCTCCAACACTCCATGTTATGGCAATTGAATCTCTTGTTATCTTCTTAACTATCAAGTGACTCTGGACCAAATTTTGGGAATTCCTCTTTTCA
>JASDQU010027178.1:19190-29362 GCA_032191745.1 Picea mariana
CGCAAGGATCGCATAAAGCTTACATCCCTTGTGCATGCTCTTCCGTAGCTACAAGGAAGAGTTGAACCTCAGGGAGACTCCCTGGTTCCAAACTACAATCACGCATCTCTATCCCTCATCATCGACCAATCTCAATCGCTTTGCCTTATAGTTGAGTATCACCTCGTGCGATTCCAACCAGTCCATACCGATCATGACGTCATAAGATCCTAAGATCATGACGTACAAGTTGGCCCTGGTGACAACTCTCCTAGGTTAAGGATACAACCCGTAACCTTCCCTCCAACCTTATGTTTGGCCCCGAAGCCATTTCTACAAATCTAAAATTATCCTGTTCGACTTCCTTTACCTTAATTCTTTTTAGTGATGCACCAGAAATGAAACTGTATGTAGCACCAGAATGTTATAAAAAATACAAAGGGTCTGGTCAGCAACGATACCTGACGTCTTGAGCAAATTCAACTGGTGCTCTGCCTGGTGGTTATTCACCGCTGTATGACTCTGGTGGGCTTTGCCCAAATCTCCCACGGTAGTGGGTCCGGCTGATCTAGATGCTCTAGTCCTCTCCATTGGGCAATATATGGTAATGTGGCTCCCCAAACTCCAACACAGTTTCTTCGGTCCAGTAATCTTGGTACCCGAAGTAGAAGCTGAATCCTAACAATGTGGCCAACACAAACTTGTTTCCCTTAAGTTTCTCGATAAAAGGTGTGGAGCATATTGAAGTAGCTCCAAAACGAGCCTCGTATTCGAGCACAGTATGACCGCCCTATCGCAAGGCATTGAACTTGTTGAGATGACGCTCAATGAATTCCTCCAAAAGATACTTCTTTGGGAATCGTTCCTCGAACAGTTCCCACGAAACATCTTCGACGACCATGTTCACTTGCGGCATGAGCATCTTCCACCATAGAAGAGATCTCCCCTTCAGTTGAAAGACTGCCCTGTGGAGCTTCACGCTGGAGGTCATAAATGTGAAGTGTGAAGCACATCACCTTTCTCTCCAGCCATGCCTCGATGGCTGAACTGTCTATGACACTCGTGGACTTGAGAATTTATCCCTCTCGAGCTCTCGGTGAAAGCTAACGGTACTGGCTGGGGTGTGCTGTGGACCCTCATGGGTACAGGCGCCCTAGCCTCTTCTTAGTTCATATGGTGAATCAAGGCCTCTGAGAATCCCTGTAAGGACCTTGTTATACCATCATCATCCCTTACAACAATCAAATCCATCCCAAGGACTTGTTCTTCCCTTAGGGGTTAGACTCCGAGGGAGCGGGCACTTCTAGAGGCTTCACACCTCCTTACTCGGCACCATGTCGCGAACCTCCGTGGCATCCTGAGATCACCGCATGGACATGTTAAAGTTTTACTTAATGCTAGGTTATCACTCAAGGGTTTACTGTAGTAGAAAGCACGGTGATCCATAGTTGCAGGGTTGAACCCGCTCTAATACTAGATGTAACGAGCTCATCGTTACGACTACAAGAGACGCAAGTAGGTGCAATTTTTTTTTGTTGAAGTAGGAAGGAAACAATGACAATAGTTAAACAACACAACTTGACGATGAACAAATGCCCACAACGAGAATCACAGATTCTGGCCAGGTTATCATTCGCCTATATCCATCAGGGTGCGCAATGATCCACTCATCAGGAATCATGTCGTCACAAAGCGATAGACGCAATAGTAACCCTGGCGCAACATAACAAACCTAGACCAATAACCCAAGAAACATTCAAGGCGCTAGGAGACCGAATTAACTGTCAAAACACATGATGACTAACCCAAGCACCCAATCGACAAGTCAACACGACCCAAGGAAGATTTGACTATTAAATCAAACATACATCGCCTTAAATTAAAATGCGCAACTAACCGAAGGGTTTCTTGGTTCCTACAAGGAAACCCATGTGGTGAAACAACTATGACAACCCTTATCAATTTATCTAATATTATTATCATTTAACTTTAAATATCATAAGAAGAATTCAGGTAAACCAAAAATTTCCAATATTTATTATGGTTGGAACCCAATCCCCAATTCCATCGATTTACAGGTAATTTTAACACTAACAAAATATCATCATATAATTTAACGACATATCTCATTGAGGTGAAATAACTCGATATATCATAAGGCCCTTCAATTAAAATGAGTTTCACTTGCAAATGATTTAACTCAACAATTTCCTGTACAAAACTTGACCTTGATAGCATTAAATATATTCATGACCTGGATTGGTTGGGTCTCTTAATCATTACACTACATTCGACAACACTAAATTTTCATTTAATATTTTAATTGCCTTACTTTTCAAGTCGGGTGAAAAAGGTAGTTTGTTTTAAACCTCAAATCAATAGGTATAAAATATGAGGATTAATACTAACCAATTTGTTTATATTTATAATCTATTTAACCATAAATCAGTAAGAATGTGACAAGCGTAACTTGAGAAGTGATAATTCTCTGTCAACACAATGTAATACGTTACCACACCAATAAATACACTATCACATATAAGTATGTTGTCATGCAACAACAAATGCTAAAATAGCAGTCATACTAATGATAAACCTGTTGCGTATAGATTCATTGTATTTTAACAAGGAAACTCAAAATCACAGTCTACATAATATATATATAATTGATGTCATCAATGATTTGTTGTCTATCAAAATTTCTCTTTATAATAAAATTGTTGTCCTATAATAATAATCTCGTCTGTTACTATTTGTTGTCAACACAATTGTATCGCAACTCAATGCTACTCAATCAACTGCCATTCAATTTGCAAATCAATTTGCAGTAATTAAATAAAACACTACTCATGCCATTCAAATTGAATGCTATTCAAGTAATCAGATGAAAGCAGGGTGAAGTCGGGTGAAGTCGCTGTGTCAACTGGGTAATTCCGCAGTCAGTATATCAAAATGACAGTCACTATATATTAACACACAGTCAATATATGAAATCGTTGTCATACAAAGCGAGTATTGGATGCATATGTAATGGACATATTCTCAACATCAACGATCGCTGTCTATTATCACTTGTCTATAAATTTAAATCGATATCAGATATTGAAATTTGTTGTCAATAATTTCACCATCATAAATTGCATTCGCTATCACACATTTAAAATTTGTTGTCAATAAATTGACTATCAGGAGTCATATTGCGGTCTGAAAATAAAATTTATTGTATCCTTTGAATTCGTTGTCTAAAAATTCGTGTCCAACAAACTATGGTTTTATTTCCAAGATGCCACTTGCCACTTAAATTTAAATTCGTAGTATCCAAGAAAATTTCTTGAATCAAAAACTGCATCATGATTGACAATGAATGAAAATTAACACCAGGACTGCGATTTTACTGGGTAACGAATTCAATTAACAACACAAGAGCTTCAATTGGTTAAGCAAAGAATCGATTATGTGATAATCGTCAATTGGTTAAGCAGGGAATCGATTATGTGATATTCTTCAATTGGTTAAGTAGAGAATCAATTATGTGATAACCGAACCCGCTATCATTACAAATATTCTTCCAGATACACAGAAGGATTACAATGAACCCATAAACACAGATCCAATACTAATTAAATATTTGATGATACGAACCTTCAGGAATGTCAATTCTTAAGGCAACAACCCCAATTTTGTTTCCCGATTGATAATATTGACACACAGAGTCTTTTAAATGTTCGCTCTTCAAAATGGTTAAGGGTCTCTATGCAATGACTCTTCAACACTAAATCCCAGACCTTCAATATCTAATATGAGTAACAATCTCTTTTTCCTTTTTAAATGTGAAGGATCTTGATCAATCCACACAGATTGAGTTCTAGAGTTGCGACCTTAGTACAAGAATTAAGACGGAATTGAAAAAAAAAGGGAAGCTTGCAACGACTAAGGGAGGTTAACTTCGTTGTGAAATTACTTGAATAAGCTATACGATATTTGTTTAAAAGAGATAAATAATGTTGCGAACATAATAGAGTCAAATAATGGATGAACCAATGATTTCAACGAATAACATAGACCAAAAACTGGGACTGTAATTTACATTAGCAACAACATAAGTCCTAATTCTAGGTTGAAAATGAAGAACATATAACAATAATTCGTCATTCATGTAACACAAATTCTGGGCATATTACAAACACACATGCAGAGAGTAAAACACAATAATCACAAATATTATACTAATCAGAGCGCTGGGTAATATGCCAATAAATCGCAGAGATGAATCGATCAGAGATGAATAAAAAAAATGTAGAGATACTCAATCAAAAGAAAGGGCAAAGACTAATCATTCAACCATGAATCAATCAATGCATAGATAAGTAAGGGATAGGCAGCTGGGCAAAATTTAACCTTCACTCATCATCCATGCATAGAAAAGTAGGGCTTTTGAATCTATAGGTCTTTAAATACTGAAATGATGACCGTTGATTCGGATCCTAGCTGACTGCTCAGGCACAGACTGATGACTAAAGGGATAAGGGAAAGCACAGATTTATTCATAATAATCAATAAGACAAACACATAAAATTCATAGAAATCAGGGTTGGGTTCGCCAAGGGAATCAATTCAAATGTAGCAAGCATAAGGATCAGATGACTTTAAGTTCATTGATTATAAATCACTGAGTAAAACATAATATTTACACAATAGAAGTACAATAATGGAAGTGCATGAACAATATTAAACTACCATTCAAAAATGTATGCATGCGTACTGTAGCCAAATGCAAACGCTCTGAGTCGTTGTCCTATGCACATTCTTTAGCTCCCACTTTTCGACTGATGTGACCTCACTGGTACCTCCCAGCCAATGCTAGGGGTACTCTTCTTCCCCCTCAACCCCCCAAGCCATAAAGGTGCCATGCACACAATACCAGAGAATCATTAGCACCCAGCTCACCTCACAAGGTCTAGATACCACTCGTTACCTGAGCTGGGTATCCCAACTCCCACAATAGAAGTTCAGTCAAGACAAAAATTCAACAACGTAACATTACACATAAAGATGAGATCCATACTCCTCCTCCCCCATCCCTTTTATAGAGTTTTTAAGTGATTTCTTTCCCAAATTCCCATTAAATTCCTCTTTCATTAATTTAATCAGAAAAAACCTTCCCTATACACATGTCACCTATCAACGAATCATGTCAGCAATAATAATCAATCATCATAACATTTAATCATATGTACATAAGTCACATCAACAATATTCAACCCAACAGTCCACTCCCTGACTCGATCCAGAGTCCAAGGGGTTTCATCGATGCCTCTGCATCCTCAATGTCCAAAGTCTTGCACACTCAAGAGAACCCAGTCAATAGCACATGTCTATGTGAATACAACAAATTAACATATCATCAAACCATAATGTCTCATAATCATAATCGAACAAATGCCCAATAGTATAATAATCCGGATCACTTGCAAGAAAGTGTCCTCAAAGAATAAGTTCGCTCAGTGCGTGCAAGAGCAGGATGATACAAATGAGCAACATGGTCTAAGGCTGGGAGGTTTGTGGAAGGTCTGCACATAGTTGATGATATTTTTACCAAGATAAGTGTCAATTTTGTGTTAAATTACATGCTACATTATTATTTATGCGTTTATTTTTATGGGCTTTTCCTATGTGGGTTGCATGTGTATTTTTATTATTATTTTGTATGAAGTTGTGAATTTGCATAATGTGTTTGTCTATTTTAAGTTTTAATATATAAAGTTCCACAAGAGTTTTTGTGTGTATATGTTTTAATTTGTATACAGTTCAGAAAATTTAATGTGGCATATCCCAGTTGGATGTTGGGGATTCTACAGATGTAGACCTCACTGTTACTGTCGTGACTGAAACAATTCAACCAGAAGAACCAACAGATCCTAAAGAGGGGGAGCGCCTTTATCATTTATAGATGTGGGTGAAGGGGACCCTGCTGCATTTTATTGTTGATAGCGGAACCCAGAAGAACCTCATCTCAGTAGAGGTCTTCAAATAGTTGGGATTGTCGAAAAAATCACACCTGCAACATACAACATTGGGTGGCTTTTCTAGGGAAGAGATATCTGTGTCAGCCAACAATGTTGATTGTCATATGACATACATCCCTTCAAAGATGAGGTATTATTTGATGTTGCCATGCTCAATGTCTGTGATGTTCTTTTGGGACAACCATATATGTGGAAGTGAAATGCTATTTATGAGTCCCGACCCTGTAGTGTCATTGTTACTCTGGGGGGTCATATCTACAAAATACCAGAGGTAGTTCCAACTACTATTCCACCAAAACAGTGCCACAAGGTAATCTCTCATACTGCAAAGTTCATCCTCTTCACAATATATTCAAAAGGTGAACAAAAGGACACTATGACCACTGCAACCTTGGACCAAGACCTTTCTATCCAACATAAGTAGATTGCATAAAGAAAAAGAGATATTGTTTTTCCATGATCCAGGTGGATCTCAGTGGCCACCCACCTTTTTCGACTGGCTCAAAATAGTTTTCTGGCAATTTTGGCAATTTACTATTTTTAGCAGGTTTTAACTTCCGGGGCCATTTTGAGGGCCTAAATGAAGGTTTTTCGAGATCGAGGTTCTCAATGATAGCCAAAGGCATGATTGAGACCCCAAAATGAATCTCCTCGGTGATACCTTTCCAACGAGCTACCATACGCCTAAAACAGAGATCGTATGCAAAAGTTACGACCCCGGGAAGTTGATGTACTAACTTACCCAAACGGGGCCCACATGAATTTTGGCGCTTCATCTCCTAGGGTAAGTTTTTTGGATGTCTAGGGTTTTAGACATTCCTTCTTATTGTAAAAAGGCCTTCGGAGCCTCATTGTAATCATCTTCTTACGAATGCGAGTAGCTGTCACATCTCTTCTCAAAGATAAGCTGCCACCATTCTAGCAAGTCTTTCACTCTGTATTTTTATAGTCTCTGTACATTTCTTTTATTAATAGAAATCGTGTATTACTGTATCTCTGTGTTTATGGTTGCATCGCTGATACATTTTTGTTATATTATTGGATATACGCGATATCTCTGTGCATTTCTTTAGTATATCTCCGCTCTCATTTCGTGCCAAAAATAATCCGGATCATTCCACCTACAAGGGTGCCTACACATTGCCCAGTCAAACCAAGATACAACAGGTTGGTTGAACATATTCAACCTTACAAGCAACAGGTTCGTGGTAGCCTTCCACAAACCAAGCAACACAACTTCTCTAGCAAGGCAAGCAACTCACCAAGATTCAGATTCAACAAACATGTTCCCGTCTCCCCCGAGAACTCAACGCAATGGATACCATTTCTTCCTAAGGAGGGAGGATTGATCCAGGTGGATATCGGTGGCCATTTTGAGGCCCTAAACGACATGTTTTTGGACTTTTGGGGGGCCACGGGTTGACTGCAACAAACCTTGACCCCAATTGGAAGTTTTAATTCTTGGATAGACCTTTCTGATGAGGTATCAAATGCCCCAAACATAGATCGCATGTAAAAGTTACGCCCCCAGGAAGTTGACGTATCAACTACCCCCATTGGGGCCCACAAACCTTTTGGATTTTCATCTTTCGGGGTTAGGTTTTGAATTTTATTTATGTTAAAAAGGCCTTTGGATCCTCATTGTAACATCCATCTTCTTGCGAATGCGAGTATGGACCACATCTCTTCTCAAAGATAAGCTGCCACCATTCTAACAAGTCTTTCACTCTATATTTTTACAGTCTCTGTACATTTCTTTCATTAATATAGATCACGTATATCTACTTTCATTTCATTCTCAAAAAATATCTGGATCAATGGTATCAGAGCAGGCTGCTCTTAATCTTTTTTCAGTGCATGTACCCGATGAGATCCAAGTATAGCAAGTTGGGTCTCGAGCTTGTCTCTCTTGAGGACAATCGCTCTCACACGCCCAAGAAACCCTCCATGGTGGAAGAAAAGAAAAATGATGGAGCAAAATATTCTATCAATCAGTTGCTTGAGAAATCTCTCACGTGACAGAGGGACGAAATGATGGAGAAATTTTCCCACATCCTTGAACGCTTGTCGATAACAACAAGCACATCTTCATCAAGCATCCACTTTGGAAGAACCTCTCCTTTCAAGGTACATTTCAATTTTGATTTTCCTGTACTTGAAGGTCAGATAGGTGCAGATGCCCTAGAAAAATGGTTAAACCTGCTATAAGGTTATTTCTTTGTTCACAATTTTTCCAACATGGAAAAGATCACCTTCGCACTCCTTAAGGCTCTCCTCCATGTCAAACATTGGTGGGAAACTTACTGGGAGCAAAGTTCCACAAAGGATTATGGAATATATGGGTTCAATCCCACTTGGGATTTTTGTGTGGATGCGGTCAAGGAACAATATTACCCTGTTTGTAACTATGACAACCAGTACATGATATGGACCACACAATAATGATAGGGGCCAAACAATGTCAGAGTTCACAAATACTTTTCATACCTTGTGCACCAAGATGGGTATCAAATACTTCGAGCGACATCTGGTTCTGAAATACCATGGGGCTCTGCACAGGTACATCCAAACCAAAATGGACTTCTTGGACATCTCATCTTTCAGAGTTGCCTATCGATATGCTGTCAAAATCGAGCAAAAATTCAGGCACCATAACAAATGAGATTTTGGGTCTGCAAATCCGCAACAACCAGAGTATGATAAAGATGACCCTAACAAACAACCTCCTGAAAACCCTTTCAAGTCACATGAAAAGAAGGGTAACAGAAAGACGAAGAAGGACACTAGAAAGTGGTGCGATTTCCATAAAATTTTCTGGAAAAACACTCATGGATGTCGCTCAAAACAATCATTGGTGGTCAAGATCAAAGAAAAAGAGTCAAACCCAGATTCACAATTTGATTAAGAAAATAATGGAAGAATAAACATCATTGATGCATAGCCCACAACTACTGTCGCGACTGCAACAATTCAACCAGAAGAACTAGCAGATCCAGAAGAGGGGGAGCACCTTTTTCATTCACAGATGTGGGTGAAGGGGACCCTGCTGCATTTTATTGTTGATAACGGAAGCCAGAAGAACATCATCTTAGCAGAGGTTGTCAAATAGTTGGGATTGTCGACAACACCACACCCGCAACCATACAACATCGGGTGGCTTCACCAGGGACGAGATCTCCATGTCAGCCAACAATGTTGATTGTCATATGGCATCCAACCCTTCAAAGATGAGGTATTATGTGATGTTTCCATGTTGGATGTCTGTGATGTTATTTTGGGCTAGACATATATGTGGAAGTGACACATTATTTATGAGTCTCGGACCTGTAGTTTCATTGTTACTCTGGGGGGTCATCTCTACAGGATACCAAAAGTAGTTTCGACTACTGTTCCACTAAAATAGTGCCGCAAGGTAATATTTCATACTGGAAAGTTCAACCTCTTCACAATCTATTCAAAAGATGAACAAAAGGACACTGCAACCACTGCAGCCTTGGCATAAGACCTTTCTATCCAACATAAGAAGATTGCAGAAAAGAAAGAAGATATATTGTTTATCCACCTACAAGGGTGCCTACACACTTCCTAGTCAAGCCAAGATACAAAAGGTTGGTTGAACATATTCAACCTTGCAAACAACAGGTTCATGACAACCTTCCATAAACCAAGCAGTGCAACTTCTTCAACAAGGCAAGCAACTCAACAAGATTCAGATTCAACAAACGATTTCCCCTCTCCCCCGGGAACTCAACGCAATGGATACCATTGCTTCCTAAGGAGGTATGATTGATCCTGGTGGATATCAGTGTCCGCCCACCTCTTCAAATTGACTCACATACAGTTTTTCATTTTGGAAGTTTTTTGCAATTTTTCGAGTACCAAATTTCGGGAGTTGTTTTGAGGCCCTAAATGAATTTTGTTTTGAATTTTTGGGGGCCAGGGGTTTCCATTAACAAAACCTAAACCCTGAAATAAGTTGGACTTCTCGGATAGACCTTTTCGACGAGGTATTGAATGCCCCAAACATAGATCGTATGAAAAATTTACGCCCCTGGGAAGTTGACATATCAACTACCCCCATCAGCGCTCGCAAACCTTTTGGCTTTTCATATTCTGAGGTTAGGATTTTGGATTTTTTTTTATGTTAAAAATGCCTTTGGAGCCTCA